>CXYZ01007473.1:438859-464764 GCA_900006705.1 Sonneratia caseolaris
GCAGAACAAAATCTTTTTGCTAGGTAAAAGAATGGTGCACATCTATGCTTTTTTCCATCCCAACCACGTCAGAGGTTTGCTGTTCGACTAGTTGATTCCTATAACCTATGCGAGCTACGACACAGACAGTGGGATGACTGAGAATCTGAGATATCCCAAGGGGCTAGTCTTCACTCTCATCTGTCTGCATTGAATACCATCAAATTGCGGGCCGTTATGGATGCGCCCTTACCTCCAGACCGGGCGGAAATGGAATTAGACGGGCGAGAACCGCACTCCTGACAAGTTGAGCTTACACATGGAGGACTGCAACTTCACCAGAGAGGTCATCTACAGCTGCATCGCCGACCTCAGGAATCGGCTCCACCGCATGCTGTTAAAGGAAAACCTTATCTATATTAGCGGGAGACTCAAGAGACCATGATATTCCAAAGCCTACATACACAATACTTATGCAGATTGCATGTGATGTGTGCTCACGGTCACCGGCGTGTGTTACTAAATACTAACAATGGATTTCGAAAAGGCTCGAGTTCACTATTTCTATACTTTCAGATGAATAAAAGGCCCTAAATTGCACTTGTCAAGACTTCCTACAATCAAACATGGCTGCTTACTGCAAGTTATCATCTTCCTTCCGAATGTAACACTGATGGATGGCAGAAAAACCGAAGATTTCTGGATTGAGGCTTCCATGATCCCTTATGCTTAGAAGACGGACGTATTAGAAGAAATCCATCCATGATAATCATGACAGAGATCAAGATGAAGAAAACTCAACCCACCTCCAGTTCTGTTCCTTGTTCACTGACACACTTGGATGCACTGATGCTAGCACTCTTTAGGAAGCTCCGAGTGCTGGACTTGGCCTGACTTTGTCCATTCTGAGGGTTTGCATTCTTGTTGTCTGAGCCATTGTGTTGCTGCATATTTGGAGGACTGTGAAGAGTTGTAGCAACAGATGTGGAGCTACGCCTATCAGCTTCATCATTCTGCCCACCATTCTCCTCCCTTGGTTGGCAAACCCTCTCTCTGGAGGAGAAATGGACCAAAAAGAGAAAAAAGAAATGTGAATAATATATATCGATTGTCATGCTATGCTCATCCTATCTAACAAACAAAGCCTAATTCCTGCCTATCACATACCGAGGCAAAGAAGCGTGCTGCCTTTGGAGAGGAGTGCTTCTTCCCCCTTTACCGAAGTTCTCCTCAAGATGTGCAAACTGTCGCTTGAATCGATCGACACCACTGATGAAAAGTGTAATGAATTATCACTAAACTTCAAGGTAAATATGTTCTTACTTTTATATATGTATATACAAATATATACATACATTGGTGATGTAAAGACTCTTAGAAATCAGTCAAGTTGAAATAGCAATAAAAGACAATATCCAACCTTGGATACATGAAGCTTGTCTGTCCACCACCACTTAGATACTCCTCAAGCATCTGAGGATGATACTCTAATATCTGCAAGTCCAAGAAGTAAATCAATCACATTTTATAAAAAGTGAGCATATGAGTTGACTCACAGGTAAAAGATAGCTATAGCAAAAAGTCTCAGCTTCAGACAGAATTGAACCTCACGGTAAATTAACTCTCTGACATCATCCTTTGTGAGCTTCTTCCTCTCGAACTCAAACTCAAGTTTAGAAATGGGGTGAGTGGAGGGTTCCCTATCGGTATTTGCCAAACCATGAAAGTAAGGATCAGCTAGTGCCTGTAATCACGTAGATGAGAACATCACAGGCATATACATCTCTTAGTAATTGAGTTATAAAAATATTTACCAACATCGTGTCTGTTGGTTCAAAAGAGATATTAACGCATGTTGTCTGAACTATGCTTGAACTGAACAGGACATGAAGACTCAAATATGTATTCTCCATTCCCCTACCTCCTCAGCAGTTGGACGATCTTTAGGATCAAATGCAAGCAGTCGCTCCAACAGTTGGAGAGCCAGTGCATCCACATTGGGAAATTTCTGCGTGAAAGGAACAGGATGCTTATTCCTCATTCTATTAAGATATCTCCTTGCTTTCTCATTCCGAATCTGTGTGGTTTTCCAGAAGAAACATCAGTTAGAAGAGCCAACATGCTGCTTGGACATATAAAAGCCAGCATAAATTATAACTCTTAAGTATCAAACTAACCTTGGAGATGGTTTCGGCAGCAGGAGTCCCGAGAAAATCAGTCATGAGGTCTAATTGGTGGACCACATTTTTTCCAGGAAACAGTGGCTTCCCCGTGAGCATTTCTGCAAAAATACATCCCACGCTCCAGATATCAATGGCAGGGGTGTACTGCAAAATCACAGAAATAAAAACAAACATATGGTGACGTGCATCAGTGACCTAACTCTGCAAGTTGCCTCGTTAATAGAAAAAGGGAAAGTATGTTCCTATCTATAAAGCTGGAAAATAGAATTTGTACTGTAATCATTGAATGCAGTACACAGAGCAAGCTTAGAGGTTACCCAGTAGGCAAGGGTCAATGCAACTTACCTTGGAGAAGAAAGAACCACAGAGCTCAGGCGCACGGTACCATCGGGTAGCAACATAGTCCTACAAAAAGTGAGGAAAGAGGGACATACTTAGGCCAAGAAAGCCTGACACAGGATAACTGTCTATCATCAAAACATAGAATTGCATCGCTTGAAAATATGCAGGCCGAGAAAACATACGGTCCAGAATATAGTCGATGGAGCATCATTAAAGGACACACGGGCAAGCCCAAAATCACATATCTTCAATCGACAATCAGCGTTGGCAAGAATATTTTTTGGTTTAAGATCCCGATGGAAAACATTTGCTGCAGAAACAAGGGAGGAAAACCAATTATACCAAGTCATTGATAATAGTTGATCAAATTGAAGAGATCACTAGCAGAATTCTGACCTGAATGTATATATTTGAGACCGCGAAGAAGCTGATACAAGAAGAATTGATAATGTCGAGGAGTAAGGTTATCATTTGCCTTTATTACTTGGTGAAGATCAGACTCCATCAGTTCGAAGATAACAAAGATGTCTCTGAATTCTCGACGCGAGGGAGGTAGCATGATATGCTTGATATCTACAATATCGGGATGTCGAAGCAACCGAAGGAGCTTTATCTCTCTCAGGATACGAGTGGCATCAGATACATGTTCGAAAACATCATTAATTTTCTTAATTGCAACTCTTTCCCCAGTATGGGTATCAATAGCGGAGCCAACAACACCATAGCTTCCTTTCCCAATAACTTCTTGAATCTGATAACGGTTAGCCTCTCCATACTCTGTAAAGAACTCTGTTTCAAGAGTCCCCTGCAAGAACAAAGATCGCGGCTACAGTCAAATTTTCTGAAGCAAATACAAGTGACCGTTTTTGGCAAATACAAGCTAAAGAAGCATAAACCCTTTTCAGATCAGGAATCAATGAGCTGGAAAGACGCTATTTTCTGAAGAAAAAATAGAAAATTTCCTTGGTCTCTGCGCGAATACATCGCCAATCGAGCTAACGAATCACATTGGAGCAAGGATGATCGAGACACTAATCACAGGAACCAGAACTCATTGATAGCATTTTTACATACTGACTAAAAGAAGCGGGAGGATGATAAACGGAGAGAGGGGAAACCTTCTTTTGAGAATCAGTGGCCATGGGTCCAACGTTGGAGTAACTGCGTTTGGGGACTTTGATGAGGGGCAAGCCCGAGACGGTGAGGTCCTCCTCAATAACCGCAACCTCCTCTTTCCCTTTTCCTCCATCCTCACATGTGGCAGAACCGCTGCTCGGATCCGACGATCGGGCGTGATGCCCGGTGGGGTTAAGAGGGCGATTGTTATTATTGACTTTACTGGAAGTCGTGCGACGGTTAAACCAGCGGCGAACGCCGTCCACGAGGTTGCCGTTGCCCATTTTAGCTCAGTCCAGGTGGATCAACCCCCTGAATTCAATCGCAACGGTGTGATGGATCTAAGCTCCACTCCTCTCACTGCAGAATTCCCCGGTATAGAAGTCCAAAGTCCACCTCTCTCTCTCTCTCTGACGATGGTGTTATCAAGTTTCTCTCTCTGGGTAATCAATGGCGTCAACCACAAATTGATCCGCAAAGTCTCTATCGATCCTCTCCTCACTCTCCGCGTCAGCTTGTGTCGCGGATTCCGACTTCTGGAAGAGAGAGAGAGAGAGAGAGAGAGAGAGAGAGAGAGGGCCGCGTCCCTTGGTGGTTTCGAAGACAGGACGAGGAACGGGACGGAGTAACTCAAGTTGCTGTCTGCCGTAACATAATCCGTTGGTCTTATTGCGGCAACTGGAAAGTAGTGACCAAAAAAAAAAACAAGAGAGGAGCAAAATGACGGATTTAGATAGCGATACTAAGATAATTTACCAAAAAATTGATAAAAAAATTATACATTATTTTATATATTTGTTAAACGGGAGCAGTAATGGATAATAATGACTTTACCAATGAATGGAATATCTCAATTCTCATACAAGGTACTTAATTAGACTGATCAAGTATACCAGATCTCATAGAACTATTTTGCAGTATCCAGATTAATGCTAATTCAACCCATTTCATGAAAAAAAAAATTTGTGACTAATTAACCAACCAGTAAAATTACTTATTACAAGTAACACCTTATCGTTTTATGGAAATACATATTACTAACCGATATGGCTAACATTCCGAAGGGGTGTGCACGGGCACCGGATATATCCAAAATTGACGAGAACATGCTCGATGAAGTAGGATTATGGTGGGTAATAGAGATGTTAAATATGCTAGGTTGGATCGGAACCGAACTGTATAAACCCGGAACTGGTCCGTAACTGTTCTTACTGGGTTATGGGCGGTTTATGGGTCATTTTATAACTATGTACTTATTGAACCGTAACCAGCACGAACTATTACCCTACAAAACAGACCCTGAACCATTTAGAAACCACCACAAATTGCCAAAACTTATGCAAATCAATAGTCAAATTTTATCAAGTCAATTTAATTTTTTTATAAAAATTAAAGGTGTATAAGTCACATGCCAAACAAGCTCGGACCATTAAATGGCATGTTTATAAACGGTTTCATGCCGATTCAAAATGGATCAAACCATAATCTAATCTAACCGTTCAAGTCCATTTTAAACTAGTTCAAACCGCACTTTTAACAACACTAATGGATAATACCTAATGAAAATCGGGTAGGAAAATGATGAGCAGGTTGAGATCATTTCCAATTTCCAATTTCCATTTCCAATTTCCAATTCCAATTCCAATTCCGTCACACCGGGTACCTTGACCTAGAACCAATATGGGTACCTGCAACTTGTAAAAAATAATATAATATATTAATTTTTTATTTATTTAATACAAGCACATTTGTGTTGCTATGAATTCTAATATCATATTTTTACTCTCTTTTTATATTTATTTATTTATTAAAAATATAAATTACAACAGGGTACACGGAACCTACCGCATATTACAGGATTTGGGTAGGGTCCGATTTTCGGTAGTAGTAGGATGGATTCTAGTTCCAAATCTTCGAAGTCGCTCTTATACAACACATATGGATTCTGGCTGACGGGTCGGCCCGACGTTCATGGTCTTCTATTTTGATTAATAGATGTCCCACGACATAATTAACCAACGATAGGGTTTTAACTTTTGATCATTAATGTTTAAGAGGAAAGATTTGGCTTTATTAATTATTATAAGGTGTCTTAATCATTATGACGTGTCTCACTTAGCCTTAATCCCTTTTTTTTCCCTATTAAACGAACTATGATAGAGACAAGCTCTAGAGTCATCTTATTGGACCAATTCCACACCTAGAATTGGAAAAAAAATATTATATTTACTTTCAGATATTAATCATTAGTTTTTCGAAAATGATATACCAAGAAAAAGTTTGCTGTTGTGAGAATTCTATTAATACTGGACTAATTCCGAAAGAACATTTGCTATTAGATGTCACGTGTAAATGAAAAGGGATATTAATTTTCAAAAATTATTCCATTACTACTCAAATCTCGAACAAACATAAAAAAAGAAAATGAGAAATTTTCTCCCTATCCTACTGATCTATATTGAATATACATTAATCATGCCGCACTAGCAATTTGGATTATGGACATGCATTAAAAAATTAATATAACCCAGTTGAGACAGTCGCGGTTTATTTTCTGAAGTAAGGTTTTGAATTCAAATTTTTTAAATGAAGAATACTTGTGTCGAGAGAGTTTTTTTTTTATCTCTTAATGTACCAACTTGATTCGAATATTAATTAGTCATAGTTTATTTTACTTGTAAATATAAGAATGTCTGGGTCAAGGAAAGAAGAAGAAATGTGGGCACAAGATGAGACTCAGTCTCTTCAAGTTCAAGGGATTCAAAATTGCCAACGAAGAGCGTACCTTTCGCAGAAATGCGCGCCCGAAACTCCGGAAGACGGCTAGCTTTTTACACGGCCGTCGTCGGAGAGCAAGGCAAGAAGACGACGTCGTCTCCACTCAAAACATTTTTTTCACGTCTAGCCTATTTTCTTCCTAGTCGGATACCGAAGCATCTAACCTACCTGGGCCATGGGCTTGGGCTCGGTGAGAACTTGGCATGATATGTATGCCAAGTCAATTAAATCCAACGACAGAAAAAACTCCAAAATCTGGACTGTAAGGTTAGATCTGGGTTACGGTGGCCGAAACCAGGACCTCGGATTAGCATGGGATATAGGATTTCCATGACATTATTCTACAAGTAGACTTGGAGGTAACCGTTGGAGTTGCTAATCTGTTGAACCACTGTAAGAGTAACTATAAATAGATCAATTGTTTGCATGTGACATCCCGATGACTGGAACTCAGGGCAAGAGCGTCTTCGAGCAGGACCAAGGGGTCGACCCAATGTCCAATTGGTATATCGGCTAGATCCGTCTTGGATTTGGTTGTGACTATTTATTTAGTTGTTCCGTTACTTCTTCAAGTCTATGAACATTAGAAAGGGAAGTGAAGGCATGAGTAATGATCGATTTGACAATCCGACGCTCAAGTCAGTCATTATAAAGGGAACAAAATAAAAGGACACTAAGAATAAGAATTGCCTATAAAGAAGGATAAATGTATATAGACCATACTCTTGACTTCATCTTTTAAGACTTTTTATAGTAAAATCGAGTGGTAGCATCGTCCATGCATTGAAACATGATTGATCATTGTTACCTGTCAAGTAAGGAATTGACTAATAATTAGACATATATATATCCATATATAACGAGGGGCTTACTCATGGGATAGAGTTTGTTAAAATACAATCTAATCCATTTCAAAATAGGTTTGAAACTATTTGCTATGTTTATGAATTGATCCATTATATTTAACGGGTCAGGTCGATTATGGTTCATGGTTCATGATAGCACAAACTAATCTAAAATTGTGCTTCAAGCCGGTTCAACCTTTGAATGATGTATTTCTCTCTTTCCCTTTTTAAAATTCAAATTATATAAAATTAAGTAATTTTTAAATTAAGATATATTTTCATATATGCCACTTGTTATTGAACTTACCAAACAATTCGTTAATTAATTGTTGATGTCACTAATATTTCGACATTGACGATTTTTTTGCAAAATTAACACAAATACAATGGAAATTGTTTGAGAGATTTGATAATAAATTAGCTATTAGATAGATTTTGGATGGATTAGAATTGTGAAAATAATAAGATATTTATAGAATTTGAGGGTTCCGAATGAAAATAAGAAAAATATCAAATTTTCTGTAAAATAAAATAAAATAATTTGGTTGCAATGATTTTTCTTAACCATGGGAATCAAATATGTCGGTTGTCAATGGTGACTTGATTGCAAAGGTCAAATACCTGCCCATTTGTGGCCGTGAATTTTGCAGCAAATTAAAGAAGATTGTGATATTTGGCAGGCGGAGGGCAATGGTCCTACGTTGTTGCAATCCAGTTTCATAACAATTTTAGTCCGATTACAGTTCCGGGCCGGATCCAGGTCATTTAGTAAGGTAACGGTCCAAATTAGTTATGATTTAATGGACCTGTATTTTTAACTCGGCTTATAACTTGCCCTTCATATAATAAGAGTAATTACAGGCCGATTCCATATTTGAATAGTCCAATTCCGGACTAACTCCGCCCATTTAATATCCCTACCATGTTGCTCCAATTTATTCCTTAACAGTAGGAAAGCTGCAGAGGAAGTAAGAAAAAAATTAAATTAAATTGATATCTAAAATACTATTTTTCAACAAGGATAAATATAAATTTTAATGAACCGATACCGTTTAGAAAACTTGTATGTCCTCGATTTGGGACGTGATCTCGACATTGCGGAAGGCTTCGGGGCCACCAGTCCGACAATTATTTAGGTATCTTTTCCGTAGAATTTTTTAGTCATTTTCTTTAATTAAAAATATTTTTTAAAAATAAAAATGTTGTGAATATTCCATTAAAATCGGTCAACGGTAATGCCTAGACCAGGACCACAAGGGACTGCGATAACAATTTCCACATTCTTAACGCTCTCCTAAGCTCCCACCTAACCTAACCTAATACCTCTTTTTTTTTTTATTGCATGAAGTATATAATTAAACTGTTCGATCACGGGCCGGCCGGTTCATGATGTAATGAAAATTTATACAGGTCACAATGTTTCTCTTTTAGTTTTAGACTGTTGATTAAATGATCGAACGATTTATTAACTAGACGATAAAGACTTATAATAGAGATACTGCAGGTGGCATTCGTGACCTCATTGTCAATTGTTGCTCAGGTTTTTTTAGTATTTTGTGATCATCCACGAATGCACGAGATGGATCGAACAATAATTTATTTTTCGAATTTTATTCTTGAAAAGGTAAGGGAAAACAATGCGATTTTAGAAAATATCATTACTAGAATACAAGGACTTAGTGGTAATTTGAATAGAATGGAAGGACCATTTTGTACAATTAAGGGCACGCAAAAAAAACAAAAGAAGAAGTTGACATGGATCTGTATCCAATTATTCTATATTATCTGTATACCACGTGGAGGGCCCGTTGCACGTGGGGCGTGCGTTGCAGGAGCAGCTCTTGCAAATGGCCTCAGAAGAGATCTGACTGGTTTCAAGAGAGCTTCTCTCGTTCTCCTCTGCGGGCCGGAGCTACTGCGCTCCCCACTCCTAGGGCTCACTGGCCCTCAGTTCTCTTCTTAATTTGATCTGACGCCTTTCAATTAGTATCCATGGTAAGCAGGAAGTCCAGACTTCCACGGGACTGTATTCACGTTATCCAAGATTTCTGGGACGCTGCTGGTGCTTTTCGTCGTCGGCCATGTAAAATGGGTTGACGGGGAAGACAACTCTGTTTGCTCATGATCTATGTCAGCTGGGGATGAAGCCATCCATTATGGCTGGGTCTGTACATTTTTGGGAGCTAATGAATTATAATAGTCTGTACATATCCAAAAATGACAAAATTGGAGAAGAAGAAGAAGAAGAAAGAAAGAAATCAAGGGGGGGCCCTGCACAGTGGTATCTACAAGAGTAATAATGCATTTTATGCTCCGAAAGCCTATTGAAAATACTTGTTTTTACCGTGCCAACGGTAACTATTTAAAAAATTCCAGTGTGCTCTTAACTCTTGACAATTGAATATACGTTGGTCTATTATGGAGAGATAAAATATTTTAAATATGTTGATAATTCCATTTATTTTTAGAGGAAATTATTTTGGACTTTTATTATTATTATTGTTATTATGTTGATTTTGAGAAGGAAATATAAATTGTCAAGGAAATTTAATCATAATAATTCGTGAATGTAACGTGTGTGTGTGTGTTTGTATATATAATATAATTACTTCATGAGATTGTGGACTATATATATATATATATATATTTTGTTGTTGGAGGCATTGTTCTTGACAGATATTTGGATACTAACATATTCAAATAATAAATTTCTTATTGTAAAAATGATATTAAACAAACGTCAACCAAAAGGAAAAAAAAAACCTATATATTGACGGGCCATTGACGGGGAGAGCTTCAGCAAGGTCTGTATGTTGGGGTCTACATGATGTATATTTATATTTACTGTGGAGTGCATAATGTATATTTATAGACAATTTACCAAACGTGTATTTCCGCCTTTTTCATCATCTTTTTTTTCCCTTATTTTTAAAATATTCTATTGCACTTTCAATTGGCAGCTCCAAATAAAATAATAATAATAATAATAAGATTTTCGCGCACGCAACTTGCAATTGGGCCCTTGTCTGAGCTATCCGTGGAAATAGCACCAAATTGACCTGTGATCTCAGTTGGGTTGGGGTTGTTGAGGTTCTCGACAAGACCAGAGACACATCGATTTGAGGGTTCCCACAGATGGAGTGGAGGGACACTAGCGATAAGAACCCGATGCCCGTCGAGACACATCACTGGCTCAACCGAATCTCGATCTGGACCGGGCGGACTAGAGGCCTTGCCGCCGACAGGGTGCTTCTACCCCTTGCAAAGTCGCCGCACCGCCGGTCCCTGTACGAGCAGATGGCTCCGGTGATTCACTTGAATCTATTTATATTATATCAAACAGCCTAAATTTGATTATTCGCCTTAAGGGTTTTGGATCGTATGCGTGCTCTCTGGAGTTGAATGGGGACGAGGGCTGGATTCTGGGGCCCACACTGAAAAATGCTCATGTCAAGGTTTGAAAATTTTTGTGGCCAAGGATGAGTGCACATTTAAAATGAGTGAGGTCGAGCAGCCACAAAGGCCAATCTTCTGTCATTTTTCATTTTCCAACTCTTTCTGCGACGAGCATGACCGACATGAGTTTGAGCCGAATCCTGCTGGACGGTAAGTTGCTCGACGAGGATACAGACAGTCTCGATCCATATAATTCGAACTCAATATTCAAATTTTCATTTTTCGCTCGATCTAAATTATCATATATTCATCGATTTGTTGGCCCGTGAGTAAACATAGATTCATGTTCAGCAGGTCCACTTAATGAATAAATCTTTCTCAACATAGAATTCTTTCAATTCTAGACCCCGAGACCATATTTACCTCGACCAACATAAGCTGGGTAAGTCGATGCTAAGTGTAGCAAAATGGGTGAAATTGGAAAGGCATAAACCTTCCCTTTCCCTCTTCTCGTGCCCATTTTTGGATACCAAGAGAATTGAGTAAATTTATTCTAAAAAAATTATAATAAAAATTTAATTTAAAGATATAATAATTTAAATAGTACAATAACTCAAATAAAATTTAATGAAAGATTTTACACCATATAATATATTGTTCAATTGATTAATCCGATTTCATTATATATGTATGCATATTATAAAATAGTACCCGGAGGGTGGCTGGTGCCAGCGTGGGGTGGCTGGTGCCAGCGTGGGGAGGCTGGTGGGGGAATCGCTGGCATGCACAGTACCGAGTTTTCATCGATGACGTCGGCTTTTTTTTTCTTTTTTTAAATTATACTATATTTTCCAATGAGTCGAATTATATCTCGAAATTAGTATATGGTCGGGATAAAATTCCTAAAAAAGTTTATGTTGATTTTTCTAACATGAAATTTGATCATTAAATCACCAATTTGAACATTTAATGAAAAATTATTAGTGTAATCCTAAATTAGTATAGATGTTAACGTTTTCTTATGAGATACACACTAATTCAATTACGGCCAGCCGAGTTTTCATTCTCCGTACGATATTTTAGACTATATTTGCTCACGCGA
Source organism: Sonneratia caseolaris (assembly GCA_900006705.1). NCBI lineage: Eukaryota > Viridiplantae > Streptophyta > Magnoliopsida > Myrtales > Lythraceae > Sonneratia > Sonneratia caseolaris. The sequence continues at coordinate 450,601 of CXYZ01007473.1, forward strand.
CTCGTGAATAACAAAAGTGGAATTCGCATGGATTACATAGAATTTCATCAATATGTCTGTCTTATATGGGGTATTTTGGTATTTTTCTTTTAATAATAATTACGAGAATTTTATATTTTTGAATATGAATTAATTATAATTATTAAATGTTAGGTATTGAAGTATAGATATGGAAAAAAAAAAGTATAAATCTCCAAAGGAGGAAATAAAAGATCTAAGTTCCCACCCATCATCTCAAGTCTCATTCAATCCTAATTTTCCAATAATGTCTGCCCAAGTTTTATTAATTTAGGAAAAGAGATTGATCAGCTGAGTACGCGATTGGGTTGTCCGTGTGGGTGGTGGCGTTGGGTGGGCGGTGGCGGCGGCATGGCGGGGGGAACTCTTCACACGGGGATGAGTTTAGGAGTGCATAGGCAGGCCCCCACCACGCCTTCTTATACTAGACAGAACGCATGAAATCATACGAATTTCACTTGATTTTTTTTGGTTATAATATTTTGTATCTCACAAATTTGTCATTTTATTATTCTTTTGTTTAAATAAAATTTTTAAATCCATTCACAATTTATAAAAATTCATAAAAAAATATTCTTATTTAAGATGGCTTATTCTTTTGTAACTTGTATCGCATAGTATCATAAGTTAGTTAAAATATATTTCAAGACTAAATTGCGGTAAAATTTTTATTGAATTTCTCAATATGAGATTCGATACGTATTGCTTATTCTTACCTCAATAGTTACCAGGATTTGGCATAAAATCTTCACTTCTTCGAATTCGCTTTCTTCCCATGTGCCATCGGAAAGTCAACATTTTGGATATTTTTCTTCTGGGCTGATGTTATTATGATAATTATTTAAATGCAAAATTAACTGCTGCCGTCATGGGTACGTCTGCCACAGACAAAAGGCCGCTACGTAAAAAAACACCGGAGGGTAAAAAAGAAGAGGAGCAAGAGACACAGGCGACGAGTTAGAATCCACAATGGTGCAGAAAAAGCAGAAAAGTTTCCCGACAATTTGCGTATTCGATGTCCGTCGAGATTATCCGGTAGGCTTTTCAGCTCATTTGTTGGGGATAGAGATATAGGGGCGTGGAGAGGGACGCGGAGTAGGAAGAAGACGGAGGCTTAAGAGTGAGGGAGAAGAAGAGAATTGACCAAGTTGGTCCCTTTGCCCTTTTCCCCCATCAAACTCGTCGAATACTATTTGCTGACAGTCGACCCCTACTGTAAATTCGTAAAAGCTTTCGATTTAATTGGCCGAATTCAGACAAATCTGACAAGTTCGATGCTGTGTGATAGTCATCTGATCATGCACAAAGAGATACAAGAAAAGATCAAGTTCGGAGAAAGTTATTGCGTGGGGTCGTTCTCAGTTTAAGGGGTCTGCTCTCTCTCCCACTTGCTTAGTCTTTGCTCTTTGATAAAACTTTCCCAACCCTCTTCCACCATTTCTCTTTTCCTTCTGTCCTTCAGACGAAGAGAGATCCGATTCCGCCGTCCCTGATTCCCCCTATACTTGCCAATTAGCCTGAAAGAGGTACCCGAATAGCTGAAAGGTTCTCTCTTGAATAGTCGATCTGTTGTTATCCTCAAGGAACTGGATGATCTCTGGATTTAAGCATATGGTTCTTTATTGTATTGCTTGAGCTCTGATGGGTTGTGCCTCAGGTTGATGCTCTTGGCACTTGGGCTTTGACGAGTTTGTTTGGGATCATTTTTCCTCTTTAAGGCTTCAAGCCTTTAGGGGATTTCTTGAATGAGTTGGGGTCTATTCTCAGATTTGTGGGACGGATACATACAGACAGATATATGATGCTCGGTCGTAGGCAATGGAGATGTCTGTGGCCAGATTTTTACTTTTGTTTTAGCATTCAGTACGGTTGTTCGAGGAAATAGCATNTTTGATAAAACTTTCCCAACCCTCTTCCACCGTTTCTCTTCCCTGTGTTCTCTTTTCCTTCTGTCCATCAGACGAAGAGAGATCCGATTCCGCCGTCCCTGATTCCCCCTATACTTGCCAATTAGCCTGAAAGAGGTACCCGAATAGCTGAAAGGTTCTCTCTTGAATAGTCGATCTGTTGTTATCCTCAAGGAACTGGATGATCTCTGGATTTAAGCATATGGTTCATTATTGTATTGCTTGAGCTCTGATGGGTTGTGCCTCAGGTTGATGCTCTTGGCACTTGGGCTTTGACGAGTTTGTTTGGGATCATTTTTCCTCTTTAAGGCTTCAAGCCTTTAGGGGATTTCTTGAATGAGTTGGGGTCTATTCTCAGATTTGTGGGACGGATACATACAGACAGATATATGATGCTCGGTCGTAGGCAATGGAGATGTCTGTGGCCAGATTTTTACTTTTGTTTTAGCATTCAGTACGGTTGTTCGAGGAAATAGCATGAAGAAATTTCTTAAGAAACTCCATATCATGTCGAATCAGTCTGAGGATGGAGAAGGGTCCGGTTCATTTCAGGGTGGCGGCTTNGAAACTCCATATCATGTCGAATCAGTCTGAGGGTGGAGAAGGGTCTGGTTCATTTCAGGGTGGCGGCCTATCGCAGTCCAGTCCATCTAGAGAGCACAAGGCCTTTCCTGGTCTCTCGAATTGGTTAAATTCGATCTCAAACAGGGGAAATCCAAGTTCAACTTCATCCTCCATTGTGAAGGGTCGAAGGCAGATTGATTCATCCCATTCAGTTGGTGTTGCTCCTGTTGATACAGGTTTGGAGGCTGTCAGGGGTGATTCGGAGTCTGTTGGTTCAAAGGATCCTGAGATAGATGAGGAATACCAAATTCAGGTTGCTATGGAATTGAGTGCAAAGGAGGATCCCGAGGCAGTTCAGATTGAGGCTGTGAAGCAGATCAGTTTGGGATCCTCACTATTGCACAGTACTCCTGCTGAAGTTGTTGCTTATCGATATTGGGTCAGTTCTTCTCACTATAAGAATCTCTGCAGCAGCTTCAGTTTGATTCTGCTGATTATTTGGGCCATTTTTTCCCCGTAAATTTTATATGAAGTCTATGAAGGGTAATTTGTTGTCCTGCTGTTTGCAGTAATTCCAGTGACAGTCTAATAGTTTTGTTAAGGTACAATTGACAATTCGCTGTAGATCCATCCTAGTCTTGCTGCTTGGAGTGTGTCTTTATGTGGTTTACTAGTTCAATGTAGTGGTTATTAGAGGTGGTGATACATGCTGGCTGAAGAGAATTCCGTGTGTGCTTGTGATTTTAACCCATGATGGTAAGAATCCTGCAAATGACTTGGATAATCATGTGAAAAATGTCAAGTTATAATTTTTCTGAGACTATGTACTTGAATTGCTCTTTCAATCCTCTAGCTTCTTTCACCATGAATGCTGTCTCTCAATGACTGTAAATGCAGTGTTTATGACTCATCACAAGAAGTTGTGTATGTAGGCATTTTCCTTTCCTGATACCCGCATCATGAGACATATGGTTCTTGTGCATTTTCTCTAACCTGAGCAGATTCCTTCCTTATGTTGTTCTCTATGATGAGTCTGTGATCATTTTAAATTTTCTGACATTACCTTATATTTCAGTGACATGTTTTCTTCCACAATGACAATATCTTAGACTCAATTCGTGCTTCTCAGAATTACAATGCTCTTAGCTATGACGACAGAGTGTTGGATGGTTTCTACGACCTTTATGGGGTCTCAACAGATTCCTCCTTGGGGAGAATGCCTTCCCTCATTGATCTGCAAGGGACATCATCGACTGTAAGTGTCCCATGGGAGGCCATTTTAGTCAACAGAGCAGGAGATTCTAACCTTCTGAAATTGGAAGAGAAGGCTCTCGAGCTGGCTTTCAAATTGAGGTTGGGAATCCTTGATTCTAAGTCTGGTTATTTGGCGCGGAAGCTCGCCGTTTTAGTTTCTGATTGTATGGGTGGACCAGCTGGGAATCCTGAGAACACGTTAAGGGCATGGCAGAATTTTAGCTGCAGCTTGAAAGAAACTCTTGGTAGCAAGGTCTTGCCTCTTGGTTCTCTGGAGATTGGATTGGCTCGGCACCGAGCATTGTTGTTTAAGGTATTGTTTCACCTCTTTCTTTGTCAGATTAGTTCATCTCTCTGTNTGTTGTTTAAGGTATTGTTTCACCTCTTTCTTCGTCAGATTAATTCATCTCTCTCTTGCGAATATACTGATAATTGATTAGTACAGCTTACATCATGGACAAACACATGCAACCCAGATATAACTTTCATTATGTTCTCTCCCCATTTGGATCTAGCTCTTGGCACTTATTCTGTAAAGTTATAGAACTTCAGCAGCATTGCGTGATCTTTCCAAAACGTATGGAAAATAAAGCAAGGACTCTTGCATGATGAACTCCTTTAATGAAGCTGGTGAGAGCTTATATCGGATAATTATGTTCTATGTGCTTTGTTACAGTCAAGTTGGCTTTTGTTATTCTCTAGTTTGTCTCCAGGGACACTTTGTTGCCCTAAATTGGTTTTCATAGAGAATGTAAAATTTTACTTTTGATCTCCTTCCTAGTTTAGCAAATGGATTTGCAGAAAAGTCATTTTCTCTGTCTTTTATATTATGCTACTAGTGTACTTTCTTCATCATTCAATTGTTGTCATTTGATTTATATTTAGGTTTTGGCCGATAGTATTGGGATCCCATGTAAGTTGGTGAAGGGCCAGCAGTTCAGTGGTTCCAATGATGTGGCTATGAACTTTGTAAAGCTTGATGATGGCAGGTATTGTGAATTTAGTTAGTTGCTGACCATAAATTTCTTAAGGCCTGTTAATGGTTCTTAAGATGCAATTGCCTTGCTCTTTATTGATACTTATATGTCAGACACAAACAAAAAAGACAAAAAAAGAATAAATGGGTGCTATATTCATTTATTTTTGTTAGTTGATTGTTTATTTATTTTTCCATAGAAAGCACCTTTTCCAAAAACTGACATTAGTTTGCATATGTGTGCACTGGACGGAACTTGTTTATTAAGATGATTGATAATGTTTTTACAGGGAGTACATTGTCGATCTAATGTCAGATCCTGGCACTCTCATCCCATCTGATGCTGCTGGCTCTTATAGAGAATATGATGAATCCTTATTTTCTGCGAGCCCCTTATCTTCATCTCAAGCTGCCTCATCAAGTAGCGGGGTTGGTAGTTCCTATGAAGACCGGTCCGACTATGGGACATTCGATAAGAAATCAAGGTTGAGCGATGTCGCAACTATGGGAAATGATTCTGGTGATAGGCGTGAACATACTTGGAGAAATTGGACAGAAGGTGTGGAATCAGCAAAACCATGCTTGGATGATCCGAAGAATCTACCCCCTGCAGGGAAGATCCATACTCGATCTCCTTCCTGGACTGAAGGTGTTAGTTCCCCTGCTGTTCGAAAAATGAAGGTGAAGGATGTTTCACACTTCATGCTTGACGCAGCAAAGGAGAACCCAAAACTTGCCCAGAAGCTCCACAATGTGCTTCTCGAGAGTGGAGTAGTGGCCCCACCAAATTTATTCACTGATGTCATTCCGGATCCTGTTGATTGTGTGGTCCCAGCAATGGATGAAAGTAGAAAAGGTACTGGAGCCAGAGAAAATAACCTGCCTCCTCTTCCTCATCAGAAGCTGCATCATAGAGCAACTTCATCTTCAGGTCATACCCAGCAGGACCAATCCGAGGTTAATTCTGTAATTTATGCGAAAAGTGTTCCTGTGGCTGCTGCAGCAGCTGCAGCAGCAGCGGTCGTGGCATCATCAATGGTGGTTGCTGCTGCAAAGTCAAGTGCTGATTCCAATCTTGAGGTTCCCGTGACAGCAGCTGCCACGGCCACTGCAGCTGCTGTGGTGGCTACAACTGCTGCTGTGAGCAAGCAATATGAACAGGGTTTTCGAAGTGATGGTGAGGCAGAAGCCCCTGGTAATGAGCCTTGTGGCAGTGGTGGAAACTATCAGGACAGTGATCCACTGAAGGGAGGGAACTTGGGCAGGGAGAGAGTTTCTGATCGATCAACGGGTAACGAGAGTTCAAACTCTGATCCCATACTTGATGAGGTCTCTGAGTTCGAGATTTTGTGGGAGGAGATTACCTTAGGCGAGCGAATAGGACTTGGTACATATTCTGGGCTAGCAATCTCCTCATACATCTCTTATTGTATTTATATTTAGACCTGAACTCAGCTTATATGCATTTCTAAAGGGAAGAATTTATTTCAACCGGTTCATGTGACAGGATCATATGGGGAGGTCTACCGAGGCGAGTGGCATGGAACTGTGAGTTTTATCTGAAAATCGATCTCTCCATCTACTCAGACATGGACTACATATTTCTTACCCTGTGCTAAGATGTCCTTTTATGATTTTCTTCAGCCTGCCTCTTTTCACCAAAGGATTTTCATTTACTAAGGCAGAACATAATTGTATGCTTTAGTTTCCATGTATCTCATTGTAGATATGCTTAAGCATACTGCAGCGAACTTACTCTTGGAAAAATGTTGGCATTTTTTACTTGATGAATTTATTGTTGTACAGGAAGTGGCTGTAAAGAGGTTGCTTGACCAGGATATATCAGGTGAAACACTGGAAGAATTCAAAAGTGAGGTATTGGCTGTTCTCCTTTTCAGTTATTTCAGTATTATGTCTCTGTTAAATTCAGTGGAAGTTTCCTGAAGGTAATGTCTATGAGCTACTAGACTGGTTGCTCTTGTGAGTCTTTGATTGCAATCCAGCTATATTTCTGCTATTTGCTTGTTTTATCTCTGGTGTTTGGACATTCCCATTTGTGGGGGATTAATGAAATAAAATTTCTTCTTGTAAATTTTGATCATGAAGGTTCTTTGGTTCAAATTGGCAGGTCCAGATAATGACAAAACTCAGGCACCCAAATGTTGTTCTCTTCATGGGAGCAGTGACCCAAGCTCCAAATCTCTCTATTATTACAGAATTCCTCCCTAGGTTTGTTGGTACATCATGACTCATTGTTCTTATATTTCATGTTGCTTGAGGAACTTATATTTCCAATTTTTCTGTTTCTTCCTTGCTGCAGAGGTAGTTTATACAGATTAATCCATCGGCCAAACAATCAACTGGATGAACGCCGGCGACTAAGGATGGCACTTGATGCAGTATGATTCCTTAATTCTTCTTCTCTTCTATACATGACACATTAATGTTCAAATCTTATGTTCTAAGCTTGGCTTTTGCCAGGAATAATCATTCCTTTTCTGAATAATTAAATTTCAGGCTCGGGGAATGAACTACCTGCACAGTTGCAATCCTGTCATAGTACACCGTGATTTGAAGTCCCCAAACCTTCTCGTTGACAAAAATTGGGTTGTGAAGGTAGTATTATCACTTCCACTAGATTGATGAAAATAGTTATCTGATTTCTCTTTTACTAGTAAGAATGAGGCAGCATATATTAACTTCTTGATATTATTTAGGTTTGTGATTTTGGACTATCAAGGAGGAAACATAGCACATTTCTCTCATCGAGGTCCACAGCGGGAACTGTAAGCTGTTCTCAAACTCCTAACTACCTTTCATCTGTAGAAGATCTCCTGATCGTATGGCTCTTAGAATCTAAAGTTGATCCTCTATTTCTTTCCAGGCAGAGTGGATGGCCCCAGAGGTGCTCAGAAATGAACCTTCGAATGAAAAGTACATAACTTCTTCTCTGTACAAATGTTAAAGTTAGCTATGAACTTTAGTTTGGGACATGTTGGTTTTCTTGATATATATCTATGCACTCGAACTCTAGGTGTGATGTTTATAGCTTTGGGGTGATTCTATGGGAGCTATTCACGATGCAACAGCCATGGGGACGAATGAATCCTATGCAAGTGGTCGGTGCTGTTGGATATCAAGATTGCCGCCTTGACATTCCCAGTGATATGGACCCTGTTATTGCTAAAATCATCAGGAAATGCTGGGAAACGTGAGTATATTTGGTTGATTATATGGTTTTGGTTCATGCAGCATATTCTCATTATTTTAGGTTTTTGATTAAGTGGCTAATGGTTGTTCATGATTCATCGTGGAAATAGGGTTTAGTTTTGAAATTCTCTGTTTATAAATGACTCCCTTATGCTATTTCTATCTCGCACTAGTTAGCAGTTCCGCTTTCCTTGCCTTCCATAACTATCCTAGGTCTTTGTGTTATATGATAAAAAAATCACAATGCATTCATGGAACATTAGATGCTTTGACAGGAGTTGACAAATAGTCTTTTAAACATCAAGACTATAATCACATTGATCCAAAGTCTATGTGCTTGTACTTATATACTATTCGTGTTTTTGGTTTCTTTCAAGTTGTGAAGATAATTCTTCATCTGAACTGAATGTTAAGGGTTCTGGTCAAGGGTATTGTCCATTTGGAGTTATTGTCATGGTGGCTCTTGGGCATTCGTAATCTTACTGTTTCTGTTACTAGTCACTAACATAGGGAATACCAATATACGCAGTGATCCCAAACTCAGGCCATCATTTGCGGAGATAATGGCTGCACTGAAGCCACTACAGAAACCAATCACCAGCTCACAAGTGCCAAGGCCAGCTTCTTGAACTAGAAAGAAAAAGAAGGGAACGACTCAACTGTGGTTTCACAGGGTGCAGATGGTGAAGTTGGATTCGGCAATCGATATTATGATTAAAATGACTTCAAATCAGTGCATCTTCAAGAGTACAGGGGGGATTTCTCTTCGTTTACTGCCACGGCCGTTTGTGATGATTATAATTTCCTCGTATGTTCTGGTTTTTCAGTTTTCTTGTTGTTACTGTTAGGCTTGTTGTTTCACAGGATCTGCATTTTCTCTGTAAAGAAAAAGAAATGATCTGTAAATCTGTTGTGAACAAAGGTGCTTCGGGGCTTTCAATTGTGCAATACAATTTGAGAAAAAAAGAGTTCAAAAAGGTCCACTGCGCCGCGTGGCATTACTTCTGTTATCCTTAGCTGTGATCTCAAGATTGATCTTTGGGTTTTCGAAGTTACGGGAGTTTTACAGATGCCTCTGCGTCAATCATGCCCCGGAAAACACAGCGGATGGAAGCAAAGGCAAGTTTCCAAACAATACGTGCAGAATGGTAAGCGTTGGCAGTTACCGTTTACACCGCTGCCACCCCACCCCCACCGCCCCGGCACCCCAGACACGCTCGCAAAAGAAACGAAAAGAAAAGGTGTTTGACAGTTCGGTTCCCAGTTTCAGTGACTCAGGTGGGGAAACATTGGCGAGAAAGTTGTGCTCTCCCTTCTTCGGCTTCAAGTCCCAGCTGAACCTTCAACTCCTTGCAAGGTTCTGCTCCGTCACCGTTCTATCTCGGATCTATAGAGACTCCGGTATTGAGACCCGTAACCGGCAAATCTTACAATTCTGTCTGCTGTCATATGATGAGGATAAGGTGGGGACGAGGTTTCTTTGTCCCTCAATGGTCCAGATTGCATATCCTTACTCTTTTTCTCTCGCCCAAATATCTTGAAAATGTTTTCTGGAAAAAGAGACTTTATCTCCAAAAGCTCCATCCCAGAAGGAAAATGGCGACCTTCTTCGGCTCTCCGCCATGTCTACCCCACCCCATTACCCGAACCCCGCACTTCTCGTCCTCGCCACAGTCCGCGCCTCCTCCACCTCCGTCGCCGGCGAAGCAGCCGACTCCGCCCTCGCAGCCGCAGTCCACCGTGGCCCCTTCATCGGAGCAGCAGCCCGAGCCCGTCCCTCTTAAGGCACAGAGCCAGAGACCCATCAAGCCCGCCACTAAAGTCGAGTCCACGGACTGGGTCGCCACGTCCCTGACCCGGCGGTTCGGTCTCGGCGCGGGCCTCGCGTGGGCCGCATTCTTGGCCTTCGGGGTAGTCTCTGAGCAGATTAAGACCCGTTTTGAAGTCTCCCAACAAGAAGCTAACACAAGGTTCTTACTTTTCTCTGTGACTACCTTATCTGAAAGCTTAATAGGACCGTTGATAAAAACCATGAAAGTCCTCATTTCGCTAAGCGATTGAACCTCGGAGCACCCAATACCTATTGCACTTTCTTGATTAATCCGTTAGGCTGTTTATATGGTAAGTCACGGTTATAATTACTAGATGTTCAGCTACCGGATAACGATGGATAAGTTCCAATAACATCTGGTTGTTTCTGGTTCCGGGTAAGTTTAGACAAGTCAAGTTCCTGTTGCTGTAATGCTGCTCTTTGATCACGAGACAAGTTTTTTCGATCAAAAGGGCCTACTCCGAACTTATAATGAGAATCGGCAACGATCTTCATTGGGTGTTTGCACCTTAGTTTATCTTGTATCTGTAAACAGTTTTCAATGCAACTGATCATATTCTTCCTGTACAGGAATGTGGAGGAGAAGGAAGAAGTAGTCTTGCCTAATGGGATAAGGTGCGTTATATCGTTCAAAACTTTGTGTCTCTTTCTCGAAGAGCTAGCTGATAGTTGCTGATTGTTGAAGACCTGTGCAATTCATCAGGTACTATGACTTGAGAGTCGGTGGTGGATCATCTCCTCGACCCGGAGACTTAGTTGTGATCGATCTCAAGGGGGCCGTGGAGGGGACTGGGCAGGTGTTTGTCGACACGTTTGAAGCTAACAAGAAGCCGCTGGCATTAGTAATGGAGTCGCGGCCTTACACTAGAGGAGTTTGTGAAGGGATAGAGTATGTGCTGAGGTCTATGAAGGCAGGAGGTAAGAGAAGAGTGATAGTTCCTCCGAGCTTAGGGTTTGGAGAGAAAGGGGCAGATTTAGGAAATGGTGCACAGATTCCCCCGTTTGCGACCCTGGAATACATTGTTCAGGTTGACAAAGTCTCCATCGCTCCCGCTTGATTTTTCGTGTAAATACAAGGAAACTGCTCCAGTTGTCGGAACACGAATGTTTCTTGGTATGTCCTTAATTGTCTTCTTTCTGCACTACACCATGCTATTTATTGTCTTTCTGTTGTGTCACATAGAAGAAAAATCATATTCTCGGGTTATCAATACTATGAACTCAGCTGCAACCTGAAACTCTATCCCCGGGCTGAGAAATCTTTGTAGAAGGTAAGGTTTCAGTCATCACCATTTAGAAGTGGTAAGAAAATTGCACACAGAGAAGAAGCTCATGCAAATGAAAGCTACTCAATGGATTCTCGAGGAAGGACTCTTCGATACTTGACCTATGCCCGCCTTGAAAGAATTTCCAAACAGATCAGTTTCACCGATAACAGCAACTGCTCTGCTTGGTTGCAGTCACTTCGTCAAGCTGTACTATCTCCTTCCCAGCCTGAAGACCATTACTAACAGTCTCACTGCTCTTGGCTTCCAATACTTTCTGGCTTGTGATCTGATGGATCCGGGTGATCATCTCTAGGAAGGCTTCTTCAACATTCAGATTCTCGAGCGCTGAAGTTTCCATGAAGCACAAGTTCTCGGCCTCGGCAAGATTCTTACCTTCTTCCTGGTCCACCTCTCTCGAGTGACCCAGGTCGGATTTATTCCCCACGAGGACCACCACCATATCTGGGTTCCCGAAATCTCGCAGCTCCCTGAGCCATTTCTTCACGCTATTGAACGTCGACCTACGAGTTATGTCGTACACCAGTAAAGCTCCGAGCGCTCCCCTGTAGTATGAACTAGTAATAGCTCTGAATCTGCAGAAAGATCAGCGTTATGAACAAGTAAAAACGCAAATCCCGCCTAGTAATCTTTTACAGGGTAAAACAGAATCGAGCTATTACGTCAGAACTCGGTCCTCGAGGCGGCTATATACCAAGTTGACAATCTTAATTTCCAGTCTCCGAAACGAGACCCACCTCGAGCAGCTCTTTTTACCAAACCGACCATCCTGTCTAGAAAAGAAGATCAACTGATCTGCAAGTCAAACATTAGTTTGACTTTTGACCCGCTAAATTATATGGCCTAAAGCAAAGACGTGGCCTATAAAGTCAAGGGTCGGAAAGGTTGAGAAGGCCACCGGACCACCCGTTTGCTCTCCCTTTTCCGCTCAATCGACTTGCACTCATATTTTCCCCGTCCATTTCATTCTTTCTTTCAATTTTTCGATTTACTTTCCTGAAATTCACTCTTTCTCGTGTCCAATTTGGATCATCGAGCTTTTGCTCCAATTCGCCGTCGGACTAAAGAGTCCTAGACCACACGACCCGACTACACTAGGGCCCACATGCGGGGCCGCCTTCTTTAATCTTTCTCTTCGTTCTTGATGATCCCAAATGGGCCAACTTTGCTTCAACCAAAAGTAAGCATGAAGCAAGAATTACTCCAGGCACCCATCAAGTGCTCTGTGTTGGTGCTTATCTTTATAAAACCCATCTCCCACAAGAAAGTTTCAGAAAAAAAGAGACTCTTTTATTTTAAAATCTTTCAATATTATCATACGATTCTATATGATTACATTTTCGACCTCATCTTCCTCCTCCTACTTTGAAACCCATACATGTTTGCAATGAATAAGTGTTTCCCTTCACGATGGCAGATACGAGTCCAGAAACAGGGATTCTACTCTGAGGAAAAAAGAGGAAAAAAAGGTTACCGCAATCTCGGTGACAATTCTAATCACGGTACTGTGTTTTGTCCATATGGAGATTGCACTGTGGGCATGCTCCTTGGTCTCACTCCCGGGCCCCACAACACCTTGGATTTTACCCCTTTTGATGGATTCTTGCTATCGATCCTAACCCTAAATTTGTATGATCAAGGTCAGGGAGGGTCACGGATGAACCTATGATGGGCTGCGTAGACAGGGTGTGGTCTCCATCTCGTCATTTATGTATATCACAAAAAGTTCGTATCTCTCGGCCCGATGCATCAAGTTCGGATGCTGAAGTGGGATTTTTCCTGATGGAAAAACAGAGTTTCAGGGTAGAAGAAGCTGAGTTTGTCTTTGAAGAAGTACGAAATCATATAGCAGAGAAGTGAAGAACGGATGGCTAACTGGGGGATTAAAAATTTTCAATCATTGAAGCACAGCCATGGAAAATAAAAACGGAAAAGAAAGAAGCCAAGGTTTTCGTCTTTACTGTCGGAAAGAAAAAAAAATTCTGTCTTGGAAAACTCTGAAGAATCGCTCCAATAATTCAACTGATCCTCTTGGCCATCCTGTGCTCAACGCCAGAACTAGACAACCTCAAAGCTCAAGAACAACTATGTTCTTTCTAGTATTGGAGATTAAAAAACCGTGCTAAGCTGTCTCGTGTTCGATCCCGAAACAGTCTGATCATAGCTCTCGACAGAGAAATCTCGGAGAAAAAGCAGAGAAGAGCTAGGGAGGAGAGCAGCAGCTGGGATTGGAATTGCAGTGCTTACCTTTCTTGTCCTGCGGTGTCCCATATCTGAGCCTTGATGAGCTTGTCGCCGACTTTGACGTTCCTGTAAGCGAACTCGACCCCAATGGTGGGCTTCGAGTCGAGGTGGAACTCGTCCCTCGAGAACCTCGACAGCAGGTTCGATTTCCCCACCGCCGAGTCCCCGATCAGGACGGCCTTGAACAGGTAATCGCACTCCTCATCAAACGAATCGGCCATGGGGAAATATCTTCGGGCAGAGTTCCTCGTCAACTGCTTGAGAGGAAGGAAATTTCCCCCGGGAAGTAGCTCGGGACTGCACGAAATGTGAGAAAAACAATTTCTCCCTTCCCTGTTTCCTATGGGTATGTTGTGTTCCGTTATGACATGGCGTTTATGTCCTTCCAAAATAAGTAGCTCACTGTTATTTTTAGCTAAAACAGTAACCAGAAGTAAATGTGAATTCCATTTTCTCGTACATTATTACATCTAAGTTTCCGTAAAATAAGATATTAGTAGGTAATGTTCTCATTGAACATAAGATTTATCCTATCTAGACAAATGCATTCACTAGCCGATTTCTTAGTAACGTAAATGACATGTCTGCCATGTGGGATATGACTTAAATTGTCGTTCGTACTTCGAAGCTTTCGTCTAGCTGGGTAAGGGGATGCTCGAAAATGGCTTCTCTCAGTCTGGGAGAGCAAATACGGAGATGACGGCGTGAGAACGTCAACTATAAAGGGTGTAAATGCACGACCCAAAAAGTGTAAGGACTGGAAGAAAAAGTTGTAGCTGCGATCGGGACTGATAATGAACATGTTAGCTCATTGACATTGACGTTGATGTTGCCCTGAAGGCATGTCGGTATACTTAATTTTTCTTATTACCAG
>CXYZ01007473.1:466753-502472 GCA_900006705.1 Sonneratia caseolaris
CAACTTGCCCCCATTGAAAAGCAACGTAGTAGTTGCAGTGGAAATGCAATTCATCAACAACTCTATGAAGTTCGTTGGAAATTGGAAAGCATCCAAAACCTGTTTTATAAATTGCCACTCCAATCTATCATATGCTTTTTCAAGGTCTAGCTTGATTATCATCGTACCCACTAAGCCCTTTTTCATTTTTAACCTAGATAAGGCCTCTCTAAAGATAATAACATTATCAGAGCTTCTTCTGCCAAGAATGAAGTTGCCTTGATAAGGTGAGATAATATGTTCTAGGAGTGGCCTTATCCTCTTAACCAAAACTTTTGTTAAAACTTTGTAAATCGTATTGTAGAGACTTATGGGCCTGTATTGATCTATGCTCTCCAGATTTTCACATTTCGGGATCAATGATATGAGAGTATCGTTCAGACCCGTAGGAATGGATCTATTCTTAAAAATATGCTTTATAAAATTGCAGACAGATCCACCCACAATTCCCCAATTCCTTTGAAAAAAAATTGGATGTAATCCATCAGGCCCAGGAGCTTTTCAGGGTTTCAAAGATTTCATTGCTTGCCACACCTCCTGCTTAGATACATGGGTTTCTAGAACCTCATAGGCCTGACCATTTGAGGGCCTACTGAGGCCTGCTTCCAACTCTAAAGATCTTGAGCAGAGGAGTTTTTCAGAGGAGTACAATTGTTTGAAAAAGTTATTCACTCGTTCCTTCAAAGTTCCCAAGTCAAAACACTATTCGCCTACAGAGTTTTTGAGAGCAGAAATTTTATTTCCACTCCTTCTGATGATGGTTTTCATATGAAAAATTTTTGTGTTTCGCTCACCCTCTAGAAACCAATCTATTTTTTATTTTAACAACCACAACTCTCTCTCATCCTCCAAAATTGCGTTATAGTCACTACGAAGCTCTTTTTCCAAATTAGAGAGAGAAACTGATGGATGCCTAGCAATACTCCTTTGAATCCCTGCTAAGCGCGCTAGGACTCTTTTCTTCTTATGGAAAACATTACCAAAAACATTTTTATTCAAGCTAACAACTTTCTTTTGAAAATAGCTTATGGCTGGAAACAATTGATTTTGCCCTTCTTTCCGTGACTCAAAAACTAGATGTTGAAAATCAGGATGAGACAGCCACATGGACTCAAATCTAAAAGGCCTCTGGACCCAATAGTCTGGGGTTGGGTTGCAATCCACAAGGATAGGACAGTGGTCCGAGTGTATTCTCAGAAGATGAGTGACCCTAACCTCAGGAAACAGGGTTTTCCAATAGGGATTTGCCACTGCTCTATCCAACCTCTCCTAGACTAGATCAGGAAGATTTCTTAAGTTGGTCCATGTGAATCAAGGTCCCAAAAAGCCCAAATCAATAAGGGAGCAGTAGGTAAGCATTTCATTAAATCTCAAAGTTCTTGTTTGATTTATGGGCCCACCTCCCATTTTTTCCTCTAAAGACAATATTTCATTGAAATCCCCCGTGACTAACCACGGAAAAGAAAGATTTTCTGAGATGAATTGTAAATTTTCCCATAATAGAACACGCTCCTCATACCTAGGACTTGCATATACAACAGATAATAGCCAGGGAACGGTTGAATTACTTACCTCCACAATAAGGTGTATTTCTTGTTCAGTAGAGCCCACCATTGTGACTTTCGTGTATGCCTCATGCCACATCACCAAGATGCCCCCCTTTGCGGCCTAAGGTATCCGAGGTAACATAGTCATCAAAAGGGAGGTGGTGTACAAGGTGGCCCATCCTTTCTTTGCTTACTCGAGTCTCCATCAATATCAAAATATCCGGTTTGTGAGTATGGATCACATCCCTCACTTTATTCAGCGAGCGTTCATTAGACAGTCCTCTCACATTCCACACTAACATTTTCAGAGGGGATTTAACCGGCATTACTCTAGTCTCCATGAT
Organism: Sonneratia caseolaris; assembly: GCA_900006705.1. Classification (NCBI taxonomy): domain Eukaryota; kingdom Viridiplantae; phylum Streptophyta; class Magnoliopsida; order Myrtales; family Lythraceae; genus Sonneratia; species Sonneratia caseolaris. Next base: position 468,684 of record CXYZ01007473.1, read on the forward strand.
ACTACCTGTAGACATCATAAAATTCATATTTGTGAAGAATAAAAAAAAACAACATGAATTGCCAGCACACCTGGTGAGGACCATGTTATCATTCGTCCTTTCTTGCCCTTGCTGCTGCGAGGGCTTTGCGAAGGCTGGGGCCATGACCATTTTCTTTAGAATCAAGATCCCTAGTCGTCCCTTGTCCCCTTTCCTGATTGATTCTTTGCTCCCTTGTCTCCGACATGGGGTAGCTGCTATTTAGTTCTTCCAAATGCTTCTGTGGTGCAACATCTCTCAACCTCCTAAGGGGGCTCTTAGAAGACTTGTTGGGGATACCCTCCTTCACGGGAGAGCGACTTCGGCATCTAGGGGATCCATGGCATGATTGAACCTCTAAATCTAGAGATCCTCCATCTCCCTCAACGACCGCGGCTGATGCTTTCTCCAAATCGCCATCCCTAGGGAGTGTCTTCTCCGCCCACATAATCCCCTTGTTATCCCCACATACCCTCTACTGAAGCCGTGACCTAGCAGCTTGTCTCTCAATTCGGGTCTCCTTGCCCTTACTCGACTTTTTGAACTGTTGCGCCTGACCGTAGTCTTCCATTGGGCCTCTTTCAGCTTGATGATCCATAATTTTTTTAAGGTCTTCCTACTTGAAACCTATTCCAAAAGCCCTTTGTGCCTGGGCCCCTCTTGGGTCAGTTTGTCGTTTTTGTGCAAAACCCCCCTCCATCTTCATTTCTTGCTTTGCCTGGGCCTCTATGTTGGTAATATGGCCTGCTTGAACATCAAGATCCATTGTCAACTCCGTGGAAACCCGGTCCTCCTCCATCCCATCACCCACACTACTTAGGCCAAACCCGCTCGATTTACTAGCCGTTTGTACGACCTCAACTATCTGTTTATGTTCAAGAGACATATGATTACCCATGACGTCATGCAATCGTCTACTTGTACCCTCGCCAGATCTCCTCTGATCGCCCAACAAGCGGTGATTCCTTGCCGGCAGCTTGTTTCTCCGCCGAGTAACCACCATCCATGGTCCCCTTTTGTTGTCTTCTTGCTCACTCTTCTCGCCATCTTGATTAGGATTTCCCTGGAACTCCTTGTGTGAGACTCCCACAGTGCTCCTTTGTTGCTCTGTTTCACTCCCATTCTGGGACATGAGGCAGTTCTCTTTCTTATGTCCCATAATACCACATTGGAAGCACAGGGTTTGTATTCCTTCATACTGAATTCCTTGTTTCCATGCCCCAATTCGAATGTGAGTTGGCAGAGGCTCATTGATATTGACTTGTACGCACATGCGGGCATAGTTTGCTCGCATGCCTCTGGCTGTCCATCCATCGATTCTAAGTAAGGGTCCTATCTTATCCGCTTCCTTCTTCAGTATCTCCCGATTATAGAACTCAAGTGGGAGCTAGGGCATGCGAATCCAAAGTGCAACTGTTGAGGGCGCAGCCTTTTCCGGATTGAACCTTGGCTCCCACCGTCGTATGACTAGAAAGCGATAGTTTATGAACCATGGTCCATCCCGCAAGACTCTGTCCCGATCTTCCCTGTTTTGAAAGGACACATTGAAAAATCCACACCCAACATCAACGCAGGTCATTTCACTTACTGGCTTCCAAAGGTTACGCAACTTTTGAATGAAGAAATTATATTCCATTGGCCTCCCATAGAGTTTAACAAAGAGAGATTCCCTCCAATGGTTTCTAATCTTCAGCTTTTCCTCTCTGGTTAGAAGGATCGTAGGAGTGTCTTTCTCATCATCAGACTCGACATCATCATCTGTTTCATCTTCATAGAAGTTGTCTATTTGAAAAGCTTCCTCAAAAGCACCTGGCATCTGTCCAACTAGTTTGTCTCTGTACGACACGGCTCCCGAGGAAGTCGGAAAGTTTGTTGTGCTTCTATGGTTCTCCTTCATTCGCTTGGTACTACGATGGAGTTCATTCTCCTCCTCCGTCGAGAGTTCACTGGTGTTTCCCTGTCCTCGGGAGAGACTTTCTCTCTCAAGGAGCGCCATAAGAGGATAGCTCGAGAATGTTTCCTCTGATACTTTTCTTTCTTTAAAACTTGGATGATATAATTATTTTATTTTACTATATTTATATTTATATTTTTATATTAAATTTATGGTTAATATAATGAGTATATTAATTATTTTTTATTATAAATTAATGTCAAATATATTGTAATGTGTTCATTTATTATTAATATTATATTGTAAATATTATTTATTAAATATATGATTATGATCTAACCATGAACTTATATTTTAATCTATCCCTAATTCGTTCCAACTTTAAAAACTATGGGTGAAATTATATTATTTTTTATTTATAAAATTCAAATATAGACATGTATTAGCATGTGTTTAAATTAATGATAAAGGAAAAACCTACCAATTAAGTTTTTAATTTGGTCTGGGTGACTAGGCCAAATACGTGCAAAGACCTTAATCGTATTGGCCCACGTGTAACCTTGCTGCTGAGGTGTCATGCTATGATTGGATGCTGCTGGTTGACCAGTTTAATGTGTTGCATTGGTTGCTTAAGCAATAATGCAAATCTTAAGTTATTATGGTCAATCATTCCTTATCCTCTCCTAATGGAAAGTTCATTGCTTGGATGTGACCAGTTGATGTTATTTGACAACTGACAATATTCCTCTCTGCATCACTATGTGAACTTTGTTTGGATCCAACTGATGTAGATCCCATCACCTGTAAGAGCTTCGGGAAGGTGTTTCTTTTGTTCTGCAGCTTCGGGTCAGCCATGACTGAAGAAGCTGCAGTTAACTGGGCTATCAGGGGAGCTCTCCCAATCGTCTTGAACCCGAGTTTTTTGCTTAAGGAGAAGAGTACCGGACCACTTAAACCGGCTGGTGTTAGTTGATAGAGAGGGCTCTCACAGAAGGAAATTGCTGGAACAGATCTGCCTTAGACTTTGGACGGAAGCAAAGAATACAAGGGAAGAAATCGTCGGGAATGTGTTTAGAAGTAACCAGCCAAGGGAAGAAATCTCCATATTAAGGAGATGAAGCTAACATGGATGGAAGTAACGGCAATGAACGAAATCAGCTGAACAAAATCATCNTAAGAGCTTCGGGAAGGTGTTTCTTTTGTTCTGCAGCTTCGGGTCAGCCATGACTGAAGAAGCTGCAGTTAACTGGGCTATCAGGGGAGCTCTCCCAATCGTCTTGAACCCGAGTTTTTTGCTTAAGGAGAAGAGTACCGGACCACTTAAACCGGCTGGTGTTAGTTGATAGAGAGGGCTCTCACAGAAGGAAATTGCTGGAACAGATCTGCCTTAGACTTTGGACGGAAGCAAAGAATACAAGGGAAGAAATCGTCGGGAATGTGTTTAGAAGTAACCAGCCAAGGGAAGAAATCTCCATATTAAGGAGATGAAGCTAACATGGATGGAAGTAACGGCAATGAACGAAATCAGCTGAACAAAATCATCAACGAACAATCCATGTTGAGTCGATCCTTATCTCTTATATTCTATTGAATTTAGCACTTGCACGTAACCAATAACTGTATCGAATTATCAGTGCCGGGTTCCTCTAGCACTGCACCTGAAAGGAAAAGGGACTTCCCATGATCACAGCACAGATTACCAAATCCACACGTTGCGTTTTTCACCAGATAATAGTTCTTGCCTTGTCTCCATGTCTTGTTCTTCCTCCAGTGAGGGCGACCTTGGGCGCGCTTGATTGGCCAGAGGTCAGTAAAGGAGGTAACTTCGGTTGATGCGTTTCTTTGAGTTGTCAGAACTGATGGATCATTTATAGATGCTGAGACAGAAGGGGCTTTGGATGAGAAGACATTGAGGTGATTGAATGAAAGAAAACGACCCTTGTGATACCATTATCTTTAGTATATGATCTTCAGCTAATATCATTGCTTTGCATCTCGGTGTTTGTTACTTCTGTGATACTGGTGGTGACTCGTGTCAAGTCATTGCTGTCCCGCATCTGTGGATGAAGGCACACTATTGACTGTGTTGAGTTACTACGAGAACTTAGCCAACATGTCATATTCATATGGTTCCAGCAAGGAAAATCAAGCTAAATAGAAAAGAAGGGAATAAGACTTTCTGACTGTAGTTCTCTGATGCTTCAGCATAGAATTCTTGAATGCGATTAACCCTCTATGTCTCTACAATGCAGCAAATGACATACAGTTTTTGGAGATTTGCTTTATTTCTTGATACAAAGAGAAGGTCAACAAATTGCCTCGTATATGAACAAAGTAAATTCAGTTATGGTACCCTTGTGACTATGGTTTGAAAGTTGAAAAGGAGTGACTTCTAAGGGCTATTCTTATTGTTTCTACAAAGTCGCACTAGCGCATAACATATGCGAATCTTTTTGACAGGTTATTGTTGTCCCGTTGCTTGATGGGATGTTGGGAGCAATTGTTGCTGCCGGTACGTGGTTTCGGGTGCCAGTATTGGTCATTGATTTTGCTGCAATGGGACGTACAGATCTCCTTCAAATGTAAGAAATGGAACTGTCCTGATTTATTAAATCAGTTCTGGTAATCTGACTTAGGATGAAGATAGTTATCGATCCTGCTGCAGATAATTTGTTTGCTTCTTACATCCTTCCCATTGAGATTCCAGGAAATATTGATCTCCGATTTAAAGCATGCACACAGGACTTTAATCTTAAGTCATCCAACTGACCGAATGCATATTTGTTTGTTCTAGCAGGAGCTCTTCGAACGCTACACTACGAAAAATGACGGCAGAAATTTACCCTCATCGGACACTGTTAGCTCTTAAGATATGCTACTCAGATTATATTGTCTTTGCAGATGTATAAAAAAATTTGTTCATTGCCACACAGCTTTTGTTCCAGAGCGGAGATGTGTTTGTCTATCGCCTTCTCTCAATTAGATATTGAATCATGGAGTCAGTCATCTGAAAAAGAAACATAAGGCATGTAAGAGGACGAGGACGAGAGAAGCCGGTTGTGATAAACTGTGTATACCATGACTTTGTACTGACTCAAACCTGTTCAGGGTTGCTGAATTTTCTCGATTTCTGCCTGGTGAGAGATTTGAAACAATGGAATGGACCAGGGCCGCTCTTGCCTCGGGTAAGCTCTTCCAAGACTTTTGGGAATTGCTAGCTTTTGCTTTCTCTGTGATTAAAAGACACGTTCTGGAAACAAAACTTGTCCACAATGCTTTTGAAAAAGAAAATATGCTTCCTAAACTACAAGCACACACATTTTCTGCTTTCTAATCCATGAACTTCAACAGATGCTTCTCGAGCATTGGAAAATGTTTTTCCATTAGCAGTAAACACTAAGACAGTACCCACCAAGATTGATGTTTGAAGTTTCGTTTTACACCTTAGACAAAGTATTCCGTAGACTATCTATCTGAAATTGCTAAATTTGCTCAGTTTCCACTGCTGTATGCGCCACACTTCATAAACAAAGTGAAGTTGGAGTCGTGTTCCATCGCAGGAGGAGCTCTAACCATACAGAAATTCGGGGTCCTTAATGCCCGTTTACAGAAGTTGAGAACGATGAGACCAGTGGTGAAGTCGATTTTCTGTCAGCTCTGGAGAAGCGAAAGCCTAAAGAGTGGACTCTCTGCTTCATCTGTCGCAGTTAAAGTGATGCATTCTGGCGATCTCTTTTTCTTCCCTGTATAATTTGTTGATCTGTTCAAACTGTTAAATGCATATCTCCCGCGTCCCTACATACTCTCTTCTCCTTTTTCTTGATCTACGTAATCTAATATCTTGAAAATTGAGGATAAAATTGGATGTTTTCACAGTTCGTATTTACAAGAAAAATGCTGCATTCGTCCATATATCTCTATAAAAGAGCAGTGATTCTCGTTATAGGTTAGACCACTTCAACTGCAGATGGGGTTGCTAACTTTTGTCACACATCAATACTGTTTCATAATCGTACTACTCGTCTTGTTGATCTTTTTTCTCTGCATAAATGCTTTCTCGAACTCTGATTGACACTGTTAGCCTCCTAAGAGGTGTTAATAATGCGCCGCCTTGTTGATCTGTTTTCTGTATAGATCAAGAATCAGCTGACCGGTGACAACACGACTCAAGGAAGTGCAATATACTGACAGGATCTTGTTGCTGCAAATGGTCTCGGAGTCAATCTTGGCCCTCTGCTACGAGCTGGAGTGGGATTTTCACATCTGAAAGTTGGCATCAGTTTGTGAAGGCAAACGTTAGCAGCAAATTTCCGGATTTCGAGCCCATTCTAGGGGCATTACTTTAGTACTTTCTAGACATAAGCTTAGTTCTACTCCATGATCATGGGGTATTCAAACCTGACTTTTTTAAAGCACCACGAAAAGCCCGGTTAGACCTGGTGATTGGCATATATTTCATTGTAATCTAAGAAGAAGAAATACTTGAACTAAACGTTGCTATCATCCTGTTTAAACTCAATTTTGGATTCTCACGGCTTTACTGAAAGGTATCTTCTCGAGGGTTGGTGCCAAAGGGGCCCCCCATTCCATCATATTATGTTGGGGCTTTGATTTGATATGGACCAATTTCGAATATTGGGAGACAACGTTCACATCTAAAAGCTTCTTTCTTCTTCCTCCTTTTCTTATCTTCCTGTCTTTGCTGCAATCTCCCTTTTACTTTCCGGTTGCCACATTCCCCTTTCTAAATACTCTTCCGAGCTCTTTTTCCCCTTTCTGGTTGCCACAGCAGTTAAAGCATACTTTGTTATTCGATCTGCTCGTCGGAGGCTAACTTTTGTCTTCTCTTGCCTCTCTTCTATTGCAAGCAACAGAAATATCCATAGAACATCCTTATATATTAATTCTTAAAATAACCTTGATTATAAATTATCTTTTTAATCGTATCTTAAAACATGTGATCAAGTTCATTGTTGTTGTTTGTGGACATTGCCCAAGCATGGCAATGGTGAGTCAGAGGAGGATGCCCCTCACTGCCTGGAATCTTTAGGGCACATGTCTCTGTTGAATCCCAATATCTTCAATAGTGTTTGATTGGGAATAAAATGAAAAAAAGGGCTCTCTGATGACATGGAACCCAATAGAACAGTAGTATTAGCATCCACTGTGCTTCCTTAGCCCAAATTGTCACCATCACAATTCTGCAGATTCTGTCAGTGACATTATTGTCCCCTGTTGCAGACAAAACATGCTCTGTGGTGTCCTTTCCTCATGGGAATGTACATATGAAGCGGCCGGAGTCAAGATTCCCCTCCATTGCACACACTAGCTGAAGATTCTTCAGGGCAAAGGAACTGGATCTTTGTAGGGGCTATAGCTGTGGGCAACTGAAAAGGGTGCAAAGCTGAGCAGAACCAAGTTACGGTAGGCTCTATCTCAACTCATCCCGTCTTGCTCGACCTCGAGCTCTGACTTCCAAGTTACACTTGAGCTTGATAGGTTCAAAACTTGGCTCAGTTTGCTTGGATGATCCGCCCTAAAGCAGCTCAAGAATAGAGATATGCTCATAATTTTAGTTCTGAATAGATCGGAAGGGAAACTGAACTATGCCCAGGAACTTCTCGAGCCAAGTATAACTGGCAGTTTGATCTGCAAGGGAATGAATTTACAGATTTACAGTGGTAGAGAGGACTTCCGATTGTCTGATTAGACCGCCTGCAAGGCATTTTCAATCTCAAGATCTTATGAAGGCGTTAATCATTTTCAACATATGATGGTTAATCATCTCGACGAAAACTGTACACGACAGCTGCAGCATTTTAACTTAAGAACTTATCTCCAGGATTTCATATTGGTTTCTCAGAAAATCAGACTTTTTCGCATTCCTTTACTTAACTCTAGCTTTCCCGGCCAAGTCCATGGACTTCCGCCGAACCCGAACATTGAAGGGAAATCAAAATTACAGTAAAATGAACTGAGAGGAAACACCTTTTTCTTTTGTCCTAATTGACTACTGAATACAGCCATGATTTTACAGATTCTTCACCAAGGAAAGAAATTTCACAGTAAAAAGATAATCATTCTGTCGAGTTTCTTCCTTTTTCTTTCCTTCCTTTCTCCCTTTTCCTACTGTTTCTCTCCTGTCATTTTCTTCGTTTCAGCTGTTTCCAAGATTTTCATATGCCCAGCAAGATGTAGTAGACAAGGGTTATGGGCAGAGCGATCAGCATCCCGAATATGACTCTGCGATGTTTTTCAGCGAAAAAGAAGATATCGTACGTTATAAACTTAACTAAGACAAGAGACGGAGAAGAGAGAAATCTTAACACTTACGCAGTGCTGAGAATGTCGGGGTGTACACCGTACTCTTTGGCGAAGACGAACGGGACGATTCCTTGTGGAAGAGCCGCCTGTTGTTTTTTGTTTGTTTGTTGGACGAAATTTGCCGAAGGAAGAGAGTGAAGAAAACGAATCCAAAGTTAATTAGTGGGCATGGGGCTCAAAGGTTTCTTGCACAACAGAACTTCCATGGTTAAGATAAAGCTTGCAGATGGAGCTAAGCCCCGAGGAGATAGGTGATCCACACGCTATTAAAAGATCCGTCAGGTGGAGTGATATTATCAGTTATGGATGTAACTGGTAGAACAATGAACATTGCCATCAGGCACACGTTCGACTGGGCCACACAATGACCGGCTAAATCGGTAATGATTAAGCTAGGAATACTAAGTAACATCGGTCTATTTGCACACTCTTCAGTATGACTAAAGCATTCGTTCAGGAAAAAGAAAAGGAGAGGAAGCGGGAGAGGAACCTGAACGATGGCAACGTGTAAGAGGACATCCCGGAGGCCAACGACGATGGAGGCAGCGGCCATGACAGCTGGGCCGGTGAGGAATCTGACGGCCATCGCAAAAGCTGCCGTCGAGTTCCCACATGCTATTATCCTCGGCTGCAACGCCATGAATAGTCCTATCCCCAAGCAATCCCAGAAAAGATTTCAATCAATCCTCATTTAATTTTTGCTAGAGTCATCCCCATGATTCAAGATTCATGGATTTAGGGACTTTTCGGGGAAAAAAAATCTGAGATTTCTTAACCATGACATTCGAAATTGTCCAAACCCACGCTTTAGTTCTTCAATTGAAGAACCATTAAACAGTTAAAAGAAGAAGAAGGAAGGGTTTCAAGAAGACAAATTAAGCGGGGTGCAAAGGTTAGAATCTTGATCCCGTAAGACACACCCAATTACTGTACGTTTTCTCCGCCGTGAGGCATTGCTCCTCATCTCTGCTGTGACTTCAGCATCCGACAGAAGTATCAAACAGCAGAGAGGACAGCTGAATGCTGTGCCAAGGGAACCACCGCAGGTGGAAAAGCTGTTCTTACTTACTACAAAATATAATTATTAAAGAAAAAAAATGCTCTTCTTTAATGCCTATCAGAAAAGAATAGTAATCATCAAAAAGAAAAAAGGAAAGGATTTTTTTCCCTTAAAAAATAGATTAAATCCGACAGGAAACCATGCGCAGGAGAGCATGCCTTGTAAAAGAGACCCAAACGCTATCATGACCTCTACTCAACTCACCCTGCTTTCCTCATCGCCTACAGTACCGCGTTGATTAATTAAGTGTATAAGTCTTTCAGAGAAGCTCCATGTATGGTGCTCCAATTGATATGAACATACCTTAGTATTGGACTTTCATTAATGAAATTATTTATAATTTTTTATTTGCGGCTTCTTATAATATTGATACTCTTCTCTTATCTTTGCTGCACGTGATTAAGAATTTGCAGGAACATTTGTAATTTGAATATGAAGAATGAGACTGACCGAGGCTGAACATTGCCATGCCAAGCCCTGCATCTGATAGTATAGAGATGGATTTTGCTATTATTGCCGGCATCTCTACATTCCACCTGCATGGACACCAAACATCGTGCAAGAAATGAGATAATGCCGCAAAGTTAAAGAGAACCCAGAAACTAAAACTGCTCCATGGTATCAAAATCGACGAGTTTTGGGGGATTTACCGGAACGAGACCAAGGACCAGGTGAGGCCGAATAAGCTCGAGTAAGTGTTGGGGTTCCTGATGAGCTTCCTCCACACCATTATCAAGATGAGCTTCGTCATCACTCCGGTCGGCGGCATGGCATTTGGCTTCCCGCTGTCTGCCACCTTCTGTGCTTCAGTCACATTGTTGCTATTCCTGTTGTTGTTCCCTCTGTTGGCGAAGCTGAGCTCACTCCTCTCCAAGTAGTGGTTGTTCTCCCTCTGGTTCTCCGCTGCAAGATAAACAGCATTGATCACCAAGCAGTTACAAGTTGGATTTCAAGGAGGGTTCTTTCTTCTTTACCTTTTCCGGGAGAAACGGCAAATCTCAACTCCTTGGCGGCATCAGCGTTGTTGCTGTAAGCAGCTGCAAACTCCTGGTTTCCGACCATATCGGAAGCCGGGGAGGCGCTCGAGCTCCAGACGAACATGTGAAGGTCCCTCCTCACAATCCCGTTACCACCGACGACGCCGCTGCTCTTTGGAGAGAACATCCCCGGGTTGGGAGCAGGGTAATGGTGACCGCCGCCGCTGCCGCCCCCTTGCCCGCCGTGGAACCTCGGCTTATTCTCTTCGTCATAGTTGGACGGCCTCGGTGTCGGACCCCTTGAGTAGACATCGGAGGGGCCGAAGTTGGAGCCCCTCCCCGTGACCGAGAAGAAGTCGGCGTGGTTGAAGCTGGAGCCCCGCGGTGTCGGGTTCCTCGAGCTCTGGAGGGAGTAGATCTCCGCGTTGGTCAGGTTCGACGGCCTTGGGGTGGCCCCAGTGCGGTAGATGTCCGAGCGAGAAGCGCTGGACCGGCGCACGGTGACGTGGATCTTGCCGTCACCTCTGACCTCGGCCTCGGTCTCGAGCGGCTGCCGCCCGTCAAGGGACACCACGTCGGAGTCCACGTGGATGGAGACGATGGAGCCAGCGGCGACGTCAGGGAACTGCTCGGAGATGAGGATCCTGGCTCCCCGGTACTCGAACATGAACAGCATCAACGTGTACCAGATGATGCACTGGAGGACGACGATCTGAACCATGAGGTTGCCGGAGAAGGGACCGTACATCCCCTTGAGCAAGGGGATGCCCATGACGAGGGTGTTGGGGAGAGTGGAGAGGGAGAAGAGCGTGATGGTCCACTCCAGGGAGCCGCGGCGGGTGATGGCCGACCAGAGGAAGAGGGCGGCGAGGACGATGAGCTTCTGGAGGGTGTCGGCTGCCAGGAAGCGGAAGTTCATTTTGTAGGGGTCGTTGGAGGCGATGAAGTGGAAGGAGAGGAGAGGGACGGCGAAGAGGGCGACGAACCGATTGATGCCAGAGCACTGGTCGGGGGTGAAGATCTTCCACCACCGGACGGAGCCGTAGGCGAGGATCATCGCCACGTAGAGAGGGACCATTGCCGTCATCACGTGGTAGAAGTCTGCAGCCGTTATCATCTTCTTCCTCCTCTTTTTTCTTTTCTTTTTTATCTTTTTTCCTGAGCTCCAAACTAATCAATGGTCTGATGATGAACCGATAAGTAGGGAGGAAGGAAGGAAGCAAGCAAGCTTGTGCTGCAGAATATGTGGGGGGTGGAGAAGTATATATGTATGCAAGAGTTGCTCAGTGAAGTGGAGAGGAGAGGAGTGACTGCAGGCTTGTGCAAGTATTCATCTATGCACTGTTGCAGAGTGGCACGTGATCTCGAAGGCGGTAGAAGGAAGAAGAAATGGAGTAATATTTATATACAGTTTACAGAATGACAATTAAGTTTAAAATTCCTATAGGATGAGTTATACCATTTTGCGTTTTAAGTTTGGGATACTGGAGAGAAGGGCTGCAAACTTTATATATATATATACATATATATATATTCTTGCATGGGCTATAAATCATTTTTCTTAATTACAGCAAGGGATTTTTTACTGACTGGTGGAGGCGCTAGAATACCATAGGAACAACATGTTTCGAATTGATGAGAGGTGGAGGAGTTCCCTTACCCTTCTTTCCTAATAGAGTCTCGAGCTTGAATCTTATGGAAATGCTATCGAAAAAATTTAACCAGTCTGCATGGACATGATGGGCATTTAGAAGGTTTACTTGGGGGGACAATCTTTTGAATAACCCAGAAGATATGCATGTTTTACGAGTGTAATTTATTCTTCTTTAAGATGATATCCGTTATTTATCTTATTCTACTTGTTCATCTTGTCCCCGTGTATGGTACAGTGGAAAGTAATGGAGTTGCGATGCCCAATTCGAACATCTCAATGGGGACGTTTGGCAGAATCCACTCCAATTCGTTTTCTCGATAAATATTGCAAATCGACATGGTCAAAATCAAGAGTTTGCAAGGCTTGGAATTGTGAAAAATATGGCCATGGAGGCTGCTGCTCCTCCTCCTCCGTCTCACTGGGCTTTACAGTTGTCCGCAATGGTCAGAGAGATACTTCTGCCTCTTTTATTATGTACACAACGTCTTATATAAAAGCAATGAGATCCGACTCATCCAAATGCCATCCGAGTCACTCCACCATGTGCTGAACTCCCTCGATCATGAAAAGACCCCGAATTCAGAATCACCTTAACCAACCCACCGTGGTAAAGAGGGGGCCTTGCAGTTTTTTACTTTCGAGGCTCTGTAACTTTCTTCTGCCCAGTGTGAAGCTTTTTGCTTCTCTGTTTTGTTGATGGCATGCTCTGCGCCATTTTAATCCTCTGGTTTCGCCTTTTTGATCTTGGATTGGCTCCATGCGCGCCTGTTTTCTTCCATTCTTTTAATACAAGGAATCAATTCCCACTCGTGGGGGCGCGCAAAGTCACTGTGAGTCTCTCTGTGGGCTTAACCATGCAGAACATCTCGGAATCGGATTGGCTGATTACAGTATCATTCCACTCCGGGCATTAAAACCTCATCGATCGAAAGTTGAAGCTTGAAATGCGCGAGATGATCAACAGCAATGGAATCCCAACACGAGACGGGTGTAAAAGAGCACATCGGGCTCTCTAATATTCCAATATGGGACGAAGATAATCCACCTGAGGATGCGAAAAAGGGGACTAGACGACGACACCTGCTTTCTTAGATCATGCAACTAGCAACCCGGGACAGCTAGCGAGGCGATTAATCCCTAAGGCGTCGAACGTCTGCCTTCTTATTCTTCTAATCGTACCATATGGATGTCAGTATAAATATGCATCCCAGGCTAAGTGGGCCGTCCCTTAAGCTAGATAGGAGAAATATGAGTATTTCCCCACCCACCCCCCATACAGACCATGATTAGACGATTAAATCCACCGTGTGGCCGAGTGAGTGCAACCAAAAAGATTGATTTTGTGCCATTTATGAACTCACTTTTGAGTTCTTAATATACATTTTTTTCACTATTAATCATGAATTTTCTTCGTTCACATGGCTCGGACCCGTGAGCTTGATTGATGGAATGAGATATCGATAACCATGCCGATCACGTCACGTTATTTTACAATCAAACACGCTATTATTGCTGGGTGTTTTTTGGAGATCGATTATGTGAAAGCAAGCTCTAATCAAGGTGAGACCATTCACAGACAAGGTGGCCAGTTAATTTTGAAATGTTTGCTTATTGTCTGCAAAAAGAAGAGAAATAATGCTTTTTCCATCCGCAGTATTAGCTGACTCTCCGCGCCTAAAGTAAAATTTCATGTCGAGCTATCAAGAGAATGCCATGGATTCCTAAATTTAGTGTTCTCAGCCATAACCATTCCAAACCCCCCTTCCTTCCTCAAGCTCGATCGCTCTTCTTCTTATATCCTTTTTTCCTCCGGTGACAGAAGATGCTCACGAGAGGGGCGCAGTAACAAGAACCAAGCCTCGAACCTCTCGAACCACGTCCGGACAGCGATGACGTCGCTGCGCCTAGCCCCACCTTAATCTTGATCGCCGGTTGATTTCCCGACAAGTGGAGAGCAAGAAGAGAAAGGAAGAAGAAGGCCATTTGATATTTAATTCTTACATGTGATTAAAACGCGTTGAATTTTTCCATCCCTTCATTGAAAAAAAAAAAAAGTCTCTGATTGTAAATAAATTTCTTTTTCCTCTNAAATTTTTGGAATTTTCAGATTTATTATTATTATTATTATTATTATTTGGGAATGAGAAATCGAGAGGAGGGCCATCTTTCTTTGGTGCGACTTGTATCATTTCTAATAATCAAAAAGGGGCTTTTATTCTATCATTTCTCACCGGTGGCATTCCCTCGAGTAGTAACAAAAAAGCCGGAAGGTGAAAAGGGGATGTCATTAACATGATGCCTATTAATCATTTTATTCCTTAAGAGAAAAAGGGCCAAGCACTTGACATGCCAACCCAAAAATACCGGTCCTTACATGGCTGTTCGGCATCTCTTTTTCTTATATAAGGTTTACAGTTCGAATATTACGAATTGAATAATTTATGATAGGAGAATCTACTCCATAAGTTGGATAATCGAATTCAAATTAAATTAGTTATGATCAAATGATTTCTAAATATCAGTTGGTTTATATAAAAATATATATAAAAGAATAGTCTCTGATCAATATAGGTCTATCAAACAGTACGATATTTATTCCACTAAAAGTAAAGTCTCAAATTTGAAACTTATAGATATAGAAAATTTATACTCGATAAAATTCTTGCATCTTAATGAATTGGCCGGATTCAAACTTGAGTATATTAGACTTTGATAAATTTTTGAATGCTATACATAGGAGATGGAATAAGCTTTATTGTTGCTCTTTTATATATCTTCAAGTTAATCTAAGTTAATCAAACACACATTGAGTGAATATCATTTATTCATAATAAATTTATAATATATCTTATCAAAATTGAATTTGCTATAAATCGACTTCACTACAGTCCAATACATTCCATTTTAAATCGACTCCGATCATATAAAACAGTACTATGAGTAAATACTTGATCCAACCGGGTAAAGGATTGGAGAAAGGAAATCTCCATCCAGCTATCCCTAAGTATCCTGATTCCTCAACGATGGGGGCAAGGGCCCAAATAAAATGCTGACATGGCAGCAAATCATTGGCCGGGATCTTTCGGGGAAAGGGAATGAGATGCCCTGTATTAGATTAGGTGGCCTTATCAGTGCCCTAGAAATCACAAAATGACCCACAAACGCGTGCATCAGAGTTAACGATGAGGGCTCGCCTTGCAGGGGATGAATTTGGCAGCAGGGGGAGACAGGGATTGTCGTGTCAGGATTCCAAACCTCCTTGAAATAGCCAAAATCCCCTTGGAATCGTGCTTAATTTTTATTGTCACGAATCGCAATGCTAGGGTTTTGTGCTCTTTCTTCAAGCGTTGAGATCAGAAGAATTTATCATGTTTCAGGATAAAACGGAATCGTGATCGTTGATCTTAAGAGATGGTAAAGATAATTTACGGTTAATTATTTGTTTATAACTCAAGAATGGAGAAGAACTTCTTTTGACCGTAAAGATTCTGAGAAAGTCATTTCTGATATTTGCTTGATTTCGTGAAAATTCATGATTGAAAGATTTCCATCTTTAAATTAACTGACTTTTTAGTTATGGATTTATTAGATGTATGCTAAATATCAGAGGCAAGTTTACTCTTTTTTTTAATCAATTGAAAGGGAATACATATGAAGCCCAATATAAGCCCATGATCAAGCCCAATCAATCCCAGTCGAGCGCAATCCGGTTCTCCTTTTCGGCTTTCCTCCTCGCCTGTCGTCGTCCCCCGGCTTCGAAGCCCCACGATTTGAAATACTCCGTCGCCCTTCCCGCGTGATCCATGTTAATGGCGGAAGAGAAGGGAATTGCTCGAGCGCACAAAAATGGAGCCGTGGGAAGGCCTCGACGTTGACGATTCGGAGCTCTCCTCCTTCCTCCTTCCTCCCAAGCGCAAAGCTCTCGATCCTGACCATACTCCACTGCCGCCGCCACCATCTTCCGACGGAGCCTTAACACTAAATCCCTCGCCTTCCTCTTCTATTTTCAGGCCCTGCTCTCAGCTCTACTGGCCACGAGATCTATCCAACCCGCAGCTGACGTCAAATTCTCAGACCCTAGCTTCTGATTCCCTCTCCCGGCTAGAAGCATCACCTCGGCTCCCAGAGCAACCGAATAATTCGCCACGGCGAATCCCTGGACCTGCTGGAGCTCTGCAGGCAGCGATGAGGCGAAAGGATCGGAACAAGGAGCTTTTGATGCAGGGTGATGATGGAGCAGCTCCAATTCCTACTCAAGAGTACATAAGGAGGGCTGTCGAGAATCAAGATGGAGATGACAGCGATTTTTCCCTCAATCCGTGGGTTTGTGCGGTGGATTTCGTGAGGCGTGAAGGTGTTCATCCTCTTCACCACCCCCCACCCCCAGTTCTGCGTCCTTGTGCTGACAGTGTCGATATCTTTCATCACTAAATTTGGTTTATGATGTAGTTTTTTAATATTGTTCAGGTCTCGTGTCTGGTGATGGTGCGGCCATTGGGACACCTCTGTGCGCCATCAGGAATGGACTTCTCGCAGATAAGGTGGCTCAGGTATAAATTGTTAGCTCCTACGATTTATGGACAATTAGAAATCACCTTTAAGGGTGCGAAAATTAAGATCAATAACCATAGAAAAGAAAGGGCAATAATTTTACCCTGCAAAAACTGGGGAATACAATTGACGATGAACTTCAAAAGGTAGCTTTTCTGGTAAGAGTTCAAACTGAGCTAGTAGATTTGACAGATTGCTAATAAAAGTATGCACATCTGACCTTTTTGAGATGCAGAATAATCTACCTCCATTTTGTGCTAACTTCTTGAGGGTTCAAAATGAATAGGTGGTTGCAATTGTCAAATCTTGCAATTCAAATGGTCTTGGTGGCCTCATGGTGACATTGAAGGTACACTCATCTCATTTTGAGCTGGGTTACATATATCCTCTCACTTGTCCATCCGTTTTGTCATATCTGTGCACTACTGTCCTCCACTGTCTACTGATGCTGCATATTTCAGGATCCCACAGGATCAATTGGTGCTAGTATTCATCGTAGAGTCCTTAATTACGGAAGTTTCAGTAAGGAGATATCCGTGGGTGCAGTTCTAATACTTCAGAAGGTTCAATCCTCCGTTCTCTCTCATAAAGAAAACAATCTTTGGCAACATTGTTTTTAGATTCCTTCTGTCTTCATTGATTGAAAACCGAGGGTCACAGGTATGGTCATTGGCATTATCTTAACGATATGCTCATTTTACTATCAGGTTGCTGTGTTTTCCCCTTCTCGATCTGTTCACTATCTCAACGTAACTTTGAACAATGTGGTCAAGGTACATGTTTCTGGCCTCTAAAATTGGGGGAAGCTCTAGCATGCGATCAAGGCCTATGGGTATGTGTCATTATCAGAGCACCGTGCATTTTTGCAGGTCATCTCTAAGCACATTGGACCGTTATCTGAAAAGATTTGTCATGTACCTACAGTGAAACGTGCATCTGTGGAAGGTAAATGTTTACGTTGGCGCTAATTTAAAACCTATGAAGTGTTTGTGGTCATCTCTTGGACTTAGTACTTTTGTAAGCAGTTATGTATGAGCTTTAATTATTGAAGCAGTGGGTGGATTGTATTTTTGACAGAAAACAATGAGAAGACATGCCCTTCAGAAGCTCGAATCTCTCATTCAAGGGGAAGAGTTGATGGGATCATGAGTAGCTTCAGACGAAGTGTGAATACACCTGCTAGCAGGCATTCTGAACAACCTTGTGTGGTACAGGCAGTTGATTCTTACTGCAATTTACGCTACAGAGAGCACAGTCCTTCCGTAGAGAAGGAGCCCATATCAACTAGAAGTGACGCAGACCATAGATCAGGAGAGGCTGAAGTAGATGAACAAATGACACGAGCTAACGCCGGAGGAGTCTCTGTCGGTAGTGAAGTAGCCAAACGAGGGAATAATGGAGGAGGCTATTATACAAAGGAGAACAGTGGGACGTCAAACGCGGAAGAAATCTCTGAAGATGCTGAAGGTGGTAATATGAACAGCAACGAAGAGCAGAAAACAACGGGGGTTTCAGGAAGTTCACTTCCAGAACCAGAATGGACCGATCAACAGCTGGAGGAGCTTTTGGGATATGACTGATGAGGTTGGTGGTCGCTTCATCATCTCTTTCTGCTGAATGCGTGCCCATTTTGTCACCCAGTGCTTAGGGATACTTGGTGTGCCACTGTTAGGATGATTCAGCAATACCTTCAGGCAATTGCCATGTCCAGTATACTTCCTTGCTGATGATTCTCTATAAAAATATTGAAATTCTCTTCCTCTAAGAAATTTCAGTGAAAGGCTTTTAGCTGGAGGAAACAAGAAAAATGCTCAGACAAATCAGTCGTTTAAACTCACGGAAAACCTTAACATTTCACATAATTTAACAATAGTTTAACCAAATTCCCAGCTCTTATCCGGAGAAAACTGTGCTCTCAGTCGAGGTATTTCCTCAGTAGGCGCCTTCACTGTTATACTACTGAAAAGTGAAGGAGAATGGTTTTTCTGCACCTGGAAAACGTTAACATCTCGAGCGGCCCTAATCCATACCTTGAATTATCTTTAAAAATATATATATCATCAGCAATTCATAAAAAAGAACAGATCCAATACTTTATGCTAATATGTCAAATTGATGCAAGAGAAAAATATGAAATTAATTTATTTTGGCATTTTATTAGATATGAAATAATGTCGCGATATATTTAGTGGAGATATATATATATTTTTTGATAATTATGGAGATATATTTTAGGTATATTAAGCATTTAATGTTACATATTAAAAAATTTTTCTCTAAAATGTGCCTTATGGACAAGTAATTATGGCTTTTCTTATATGATCAGGTGATCATTAATTAACTAATTTAAAATTTTCGAATGTCTAACTTACTTCATTCAATATTTAGAAATAATGTATATCCAATTAATTTTTTCTTACCAAATTTTTTTTTAAAAAAAAGTAGCGTTTGACATAATTATAAATAAGATGAAATTTCTAATCATTGAAAAGCTAAAATAATTAGTTTGTATAGATTTTATAGTTTTTTAGGTGTTTAATAATCACTTAGGATTTATTAAATTTCACAACGTTTATTCGTTTTGGAATTTAGAATTTTTAGGTTTGACATTTTAAAGGTATTTTAGATTGGGAAAGATAATTTTTTTTATTGGTACTGAAATTTATTATTGTTTATCGTGCGCCCAAAGGCACAGAATAAACATACTAATTAGATAAATGTATTAGGTAATATTTTTGTATGTTCTATAAATATATTTAGATATATGATTTGATAAATTTAGTGTGCATCGTAAGGCCTACTGCTAGGCAGATTATCATGAATTGAAGGGAAAAATTTCAGGTTGTCCCAATTTTTATCAGTTTCTTGCCGTTCCCTTTGAATTAGCCTTGGAGTGCGGCAGAAGACGAGTGGCTGGACCTGAATGAGACGGCTGACATCTCCAAGGCTTATTCGAGCACGTTTTAACGCGTCCTCCGCAGAGATACAGCAGACATGCATATGTGTTTTGTGCACACATCATCAATCTCGCATTCTGTTTGGTAGCTTACANCATCAATCTCGCATTCTGTTTGGTAGCTTACGTGTTGTTCGAGAGCTTGTGCGGTGAGGGCGATGAACCGAGCTGTAGATGGCCAGAACTCGAGCTTCTTTACCATGAGGTGTGTTAGACTTAGGGTTCTTGAGATTACAGTGCTGCTACCATTTTTCTAATATTAGAGTGTAATACCTAATATTCCTTAAGTAATGAGAAACTTCCACTAATATGAATTATTTCTATTAAGATAACAATAATTTAATTTCAACATTAGAGGAAAAAAGGGGGAAAAATCTAGTCACGTGAGACTCACGTGCTACTTATCACCTCCCAGTCGACAGCAGCGGGCCTGGAGAGCGCGGCTCTGCCACCACCATTGCCAGTAGTTGCTGCCAATCAAACGCCGGTGCCCAGTGCTTCTCATCCAGGTTTCCTCTTGCTCGTCCCCCTCCTTGACAGTGAAATTCCTCGTCATGATTGAAGTGCCCGTATGCATTTTGGTTTGAGTGATGCCGTGGCTGCGTTAATTCGTGCTCTGCGCCGTTGCTCATTTGTACTCTGTGTTGTTTCCTTAGAGAGGTCGCGATTAGTCATATAGATGGCTTCAGTTTCCCTTGGAAGTTTGAGCGGCAGATTACCCAGCCAGCATCGTGCGACTTCCATGGTCGGCGTTTCAGCGCTTCCGTTCCTTCTGCAGCCAAACGCGAGAATAAATTTGGCAACAGGTCAGTTGCTTGATTACTTACCACTGGAGACTTCTAGGTTCGACATTGAATTTCCTGAGTTGACATCGCAGTAAGCTGGATTTTGGCTTAGCTTCCTCGCATAGCCTGTTTGAGGTCGTGAAAGACAAATTTATGTTTTCTGATTTTGTCTGTGGAAGTACATTTGTTCCTGAATTATGCCGTTTGGAACTCTTTCAGAAAGGATATCTCTGCGAAGATCAAGAACNGCATTTCTTCCTGAATTATGCCGTTTGGAACTCGTTCAGAAAGGATATCTCTGCGAAGATCAAGAACGGGATCAAGAGACGTGATGATGGAGACCGTTTCTAGAGTTAGTTGTTCTTCAAACACTGGGAATAGCACTGAGAAATCTGCTGAGGAGGACAAGGTATGTTGCACAGATATGGATCGGGAGTATGAATAATCTTACCATCCTGCGTGGTCTGCCCTTTGAATGCATAATATGCATGCTTAGCCTCTTAACTTTCTAGTCTTAGAGGTGACTAGGATGTCTGTGATTGCATGTTAATGAGTCAGACTATCAAAATTAGCATTGATAAATGAGGAATCAAAGGGAAAATTGCATTCCTTGCAGTTATTTCCCTCAATTCCTTTCCTATGACCATTTCTGGTTCTCGAATCATTGGAAGAACTTCCAAGAATAACATGAGCTGCTGTGCCAAATGCTGGCAAGAAGGTTCAGAAGGATCAGTTTGATCACAATTGCAACATTTCTTGTTTGTCTTCATTGAACTGGGTTGTGGGCACTCTCAGTGGGGAAGAAGAGCTAAGAGGCAGGCCTAGTTACTGAATTGCCTTCTAATTGGAAATGTAAACTGGAGTACGCTTAAATAATTTTCAGTCTTGTTGGTGAATTTTCTGACTCGTATAATTCCTATTTCTGCACTAGATACCATTTGGGAACACCAGAAAGGATGTTCTATTGATTGGTCTTGGAGTCACTGTTCTTGGCATTGGCTTGAAAAGCGGTCTGGAGGTACTCTCATTTTAACTACTCTATACTCGGCATTTCAAATGCGGGTATATTTGATCACAGGAAATTGATATACTGCATCTTTGGCTGCATGGTGTCTTCTTGAATTTGATTCTGGTTTTGCTGAAACGGATTACCGGAAGATATCATGAGGAACAAGCGAAATGCCTGTTTTTAACTTTTGCATTTATGTTCTGCCCATCTTGAGTTATTTACTGTTCGAGCATGAGATGATCTTCACTCGGTGCATGTCATCAAACATATTGCTGATCACACTTTTGCAAGGATGCTCACTGAATCTACTGTATATTGTCAATTCATGTGGATATTAGCATGCAGCAGTTTTCATGATGTCTCTATATTTGTGCAGTTTATTGGAGTCGATGCACTACAGGCAGGAAATGTTGTCCAGTTGATTTTGGTGTTGGGTCTAACTTTAGGTTGGATATCGACCTATATCTTTAGAGTTTCAAACAAGGAAATGACGTATGCTCAACAATTACGTGATTATGAGAAGAAAGTCATGGAGGTATAGTTCTTAAATTCCTTATTTTTAATTTTTCCTTGTATGCAGGCTGCAGCAAGAAAACATGGTTACGTAAGGCAAAAGTACAAAGGATGTTGTAGTTAGGAGCAATCTGACATTATAATTGGATTCTTTCTTCTTTTTTTTCCCCCCATAGATGACATTATCATTGGATTCACTCTTAGAAGATAATGCAGTGCATACTAGATGCATTTATGCTAGTGAAAATCTAGTTACTCGAAAGCAATTGTGTTCTCTCCACTCTCTGATCATATGCTTAAATCTCAGTTTTCGAGTTATTGCTTTAACAGAAGCGGCTAGAGAGTCTGTCCGAGGCAGATCTCGAAGCATTACTTGAGCAGGTTGAGGAAGAGAAGAGGCGTCTGGCGAGTGAGGAGCAGGTTAACTGAATCTCTTTGCTGTACGACTCTTATCAAGATTTTCTCGTGCCCATAGTGGATTCCTCAATGTATATACAGAATTCTGGAAGTTCCTCTGAAGCTTATATAGTGCATCAGGAAAGTGACATGGCATAGATACAAGGTAAACTTAAGCTCATTGTTATTCAGTTTCAGCTTGGACTATGTATCTGCAGAAGCGGTGAAACGCTATTCACCATCCTCTTCCTTCTGTTTTGATTCAAGTTTTCATCTATGGCGTCTCCGTTAGTTTCAATGTCAAGTTAGCACTAGAAATTAGAGGGCCTTCCACGTGGTGGACCCATCAGCCTGACAGATGAGACAACCTCAATAAGTAGAGACATGACCTGAAGTTACTTGCTTTCCATCCTCTCCTCTCAATCAGTAGGATCCACAAGGAAGCCGTCAACCTTGACAGGTCTATCTCCCGATTCCCTTATGCATCTAAGTGTCGTCTTAACTCGTCCGATGCGTACCTTCTGATCCTGTGTTCCAGTAAAGTGCCATCTCTCTTTTCCATCGAGTCTTGAATAGGATTTGCAGGTTGATCCTCGTGGTTAGGCGCGACATATTGTGGTCCGGTCGCTGGAGTTTGTCCGTGTGAGAGCATAATGAATGTGCTGTGCAGTGTCTTCGTATAAAATGCTCCTGAACCTGGAGGACGAATTGTTCCGCTTGTCGCCATGTAAAATATGTCTCATTATATGCGAGAAAACGACTGAGCAGGACTGGAATTCAGATGATACAACGGAGCAGTCAATGCGCCGTCGTTTTCTTCACCCGTTCAAGGCCGAAAAAACTAAATTGAATAATCCAAAGGAAAAATAATAGTTGTACGGATAATATCACAATTAAGATAATTTGATATTATTTTAAAATTAAGATTTTGGTTTAAATTTTATGGATAAAAATAATTTATCCTATATTTATACCAAAATATTATTATAGACCCGGCAATGTGAGCAATCTTATGCTAACAGTTGCCCTCAGACCGTCCAGATGCCACTCAATTATTCCGATAAATTGTAATGATTCACAAATACTTACTTGTAAAGTTTATAATAATACAAGATTTATGGATTAAAACTTTTTAAGGCATGATGGGTAATGTTTTCGTCGAAGATAAATGAGATTCCACAATTAAAATTTAAAATTTCACCGAATTTGGCTACGTCCGTGTCCTTTCGCGTGAATATACTTATTAAATATAACAAGCTCATATATATATATATATGTATACACTAAATAAAATCATATTATATCTAAATATTTTATAAAATTTAATAGCATCATAATTTAATAACACTTGAAACAAGATAATCGCATTTACTTCAATGATCATTAACGAGAAGATTTGACGGGTCTTTTTTCTTTTTTATGTTGATGTATGGATAGTTCATGTGATTAGGTATCGCTTAAAATAATCTTTATAATTTACTCGATTTAATAATGAAGGTCCAATGATTGAGTGAGACATGGCAGGAGGATTAGCGATGCTGAGCTCATCCCACAAAGATGGATGGATGGATGGATGGATGGATGGATCGGCCACTCCGACCTAGCATCTGCATCTCTGGTCTCTCCTCCGGTCTGATGACGAGGACACGTGTCTCGAAAGAAAAGAAGGGTTAATTCCCATAATTATTTCCCCACACTTTTTTTTTCTCTTACGAATTTCGGAAATCGAGAAAAACCAAAAATCGCCTCCAGGTCTAACCAATGATTAGATTAGCCCATCTTCAGTCACCATGTCTCAAGCCACGGAGACGCCACATCTCAAACGAGCACTAAGTATCTGGTGGGACCAAATATTCAGTTTGTAAGATATATAAGCAGAGCCTATTGTCAAAAATTCACATGCTACCCCTCTCTCTCTCTCTCAGACGCATCGCAGGCAGTAAATTAATGATGAATTGAGGGAATTACTAGTAAAATAGGCAGGAAGAAAAAAAAAGGAAGGAGAATTTACGAGTGAATCTGTTATTATTAGTAATATGAAATTCTATTAAAGTTTTAATTTAAATAAAAATTATAATCTTATCTACTTAATTAATTTTAATTATATGAAATCGGGTAAAGGGCATCCGATATTTAACCCCTCCTCCAGTCGTCACGCCACGACGAATCATCCCCCCCCCCCCCCCCCCCCCCCCCCCCCNTCATTCCGTTCCTTCTGTCATGGCCGTTTCTCTCCTTACACGTTTCACCCGTAACCTGCCAATTGCTCTTCCTCTCTGAGGTTCCATTGATCCTTCATCCTCACTGTAACACACACACACAGTCTCTTTCTCTCTCACAATCTCTATGTGTACATGGAGGTGTGATTCGTTAGGTTTTGATCCATTTGCTTCGGTATCGATTGCGATAACGTAACACGAACTCGGCGGGAAGATTCCGCGGACATACATGTACAGTGACGAAGCTGGAGGATATGTGTAGATATGTGCTTGTGTTCCTTCGTTTCCACGCGGAGTAGAGGAAGAGGTGACAGGAGGCCGGAGATTCGCCTCCTAGATGGCGATCGTGACCGGAGATCGCTACGTGGAGAAGCTGGTGAAATTCGTTGAAGCGCAGGCCGGTCCGTTGATCGAAGGGACTCTGGTGCTGAAACTTAACCCCGTGGGCCTCCACTATGTGCAATCTAGGCTGGAGTCGCTTCAGGAGCTCGAGCGGCTCCTCTCAGGAGCCCCGGTGGACTACCTCCGGGCGTATGTCTCTGACCTCGGCGACCACCGCGCGCTCGAGCAGCTCCGGCGGATCCTCTGCCTCCTGACTTCTCTGAAGGTGGTTTCCGTGCTCCCCACTCCTGCCAGGGACCCTACGCCTCTCTCCCTGCTGCCGTTCGGGCGCCTGAAGTTTCTGGAGCTCAGAGGCTGCGATCTGTCCACTTCTGCTGCGAAAGGATTGCTTGAACTGAGGCATACATTGGAAAAGCTTATATGCCACAATTCTACGGTGAGTAACTATTTCATTTCTTTCTAGTCCTTTTAGACTGGTACTCTAGTCTCCACATTGATGCTCAGATTACTTGGACGAACAGATGTACAATATTCTATGGTCAATAATGAAATGAACGTGATCTTGCTGTCAGTTGGGTAAATACCTTGTGTTTGACGGAGCCTGACTGGGAAATGTATGTGTCCTTCCCTTTCATCAGTATTTGCTGTCCATATAGGCTTAATTTAATCGTACTAGATGAATTATTTTATGATCTACCATTTGTAGCCGGGAGTCTCTCGGCACCTATGTTGATGATTCTATTGTTCAATGTCTATCTAGGGTGTAGAAGAGAGGTGCGGATGAGATTGTTTAGTTTCTCAAGTCTATGTTCAGATACTGCACGCACGCTTTTGCATGTTGTTAGCGATGGTATTTTGTGGTTGAACTCATTACTTATATTTCTCTATGATGTTTATTCTTGTAGGATGCTCTTCAGCATGTTTTTGCCACTAGAATTGCTGACATAAAGAAGTCGCCGCAGTGGAATCGATTATCATTTGTTTCTTGTGCTTGCAATAGCTTGATTTTGATGGATGAATCCCTCCAACTGCTTCCTGCCGTTGAAACTCTTGACCTTAGTCGGAATAAGTTTGCCAAGGTCGATAACCTTCGTAAATGCATTAAAGTGAAGCACTTGGATCTCGGGTTCAATAACTTGAGAACAGTTGCATCCTTGAGTGAGGTAGGAAATGATTGATAAGTTTAAATATGAAATGATATGCAATCGGTGTTTCCTTAGCACACTTCTTATTGCTAGTTCTTTGCACATCTTTTCTGCTTATGCTTCTTTGCTGCTAAGGTTCTATTGTGCGCTGTTGCCACATCCTTTGTTTTTACATGAGATTTACAATGTTTGCAATATGATATTATGCATGATAGATAAAAAGTTTATGCTTGAAGTTGTATTGGGTTTTTTGTACTTTCATAACAATTGAACTCACATTGGGTGTTGCTCATGTAACCAATTTCATGAGAATATGCAGCATCTACATTTTTATATATTGGAATTGACACTTAGAATTCCTACTGTGGCTGTTCATATGGATTGGTTGCATGGGCAAATGATTATTTTGTGATATATGGGCTATTTTTCTTTGAACAGATACTAACTGGAAAATCATTGTTCTGCACTACGTTTTAAGTTGTTGGTTTACTCCATAACTTCTCTTCGAAGTTTCTGCTTGCTGTCAGTTAAACTTCTAATTTAATGCTTTTGACAGTTAACATTTATTTTCTCACCGGAGTGTCAAAGTTTTAAAAAGCTTTATTGCATGTGATTTTAATAGTTTCAGTGCCCTGCTTTGACTTGTGATAAAGTAAGATTAATTGCCATTTTGAAGGAGTGAGAGATCTTATCTGAACCATCCAGTTCTGCATTTTAATTACTTATTGTCCTGCCTTACGTTTTTAATTTCCATTTAGGGTTGAGCTTTGGACCCATGCGCAATGTTGTTGGATGTGCAGGTTCCGCGCCATATTGTGAAACTTGTTTTAAGGAACAATGCTCTAACTTCCTTACGCGGGATTGAGAATTTGAAGTCACTTGAGGGGCTTGATATTTCCTACAACATGATTTCCAATTTTTCAGAGCTAGAGATACTCACTGGCCTTCCCTTGTTGCTAAGCTTGTGGTTGGAAGGGAACCCAATATGTTTTGCACGTTGGTACCGAGCACAAGTGTTCAGCTTGGTTCCTTATCCAGAGAGGGTAAGCTTTGTAAACCTATGAAAGTGAACTTTGTTTTCTTCTTTATCTACAGTTTGTCACGTCTTTTCGTTTAGTTAGGATTTGGAGTTAGCACTGCCTTTTTGTTTTTAACTCATAATTTCCATCATTTGCTTGATATATACAATATCCCCTTTCACCCTTTTTATTTTGGCTAAGCAGCTGAAGATAGATGATAAGGGAATAAGTACTAGGGAGTTCTGTAAGCGGCAGATTATTATTGCTCATCGGCAGAAGCAGCCTTCTAGTTTTGGATTTTACTCCCCTGCAAAGGATGATGCAGAATGTGGGGGGATCATTAACCGGAAAAAGGTACTCCTAGCTTTTCCAGTTAAATTCATGTAATCCAGAAGTGTGATATTTGTGCAAATAGTGAATTTGCTGAAATATTAAAAGTCCTCCCTGCCTTTGGTAGATGTTCAATGCAGTGTTTCAAATTGAACCTGATCTTACTGGCCTTTCAGTCTCTTGTACAATATGTTATATGTCTGTACTGATTTTTTGGTCTGCTTGTTTATTTGGCCAATGCCATAGCCATGCCTATAATGACTTTTGTTGCTATATTTGGTTTCTAGCACTGGGCTTACTCTGCTATGTTATAATTTGTAGAGAAGGCAGTCCCGTCTTGCTTCAATTGAGAGTGAGGAAGAAAGTGTCTGCATATGCTCTGACCAAGAGTCTGTGTCCTGTGATAATGAGATTCCAAACAAAGAGGAAAATGCCAGAAATGATGATGAGGCTGAGATTGTCGGCTGGATGAATAGAGTGGAACTTTTGAAGAAAGAGCGTTCTATCCTTTGGCTGAGAGAGGTCAAGCAATGGATGGACCATGGCCCTGAGAACATGATTGGTACATTGAACTCAAGGCAGCCAAATAGTTTCAAAAATATTACCAACCTGAGGCACTTTGGTGAAAGCTCAAGATACATGTCAGATTCTGTTCAAACTTCAGTAGATGAGAACAGTGCTAATTATTTAGAATCTGATGGTTCTGTTGCTGATATATCACTTCCTCTTCTTGCACATCAACATGCTGATCTCATCAACTGTTCTGAAATTGGTGGAGAGCTTAAGCAGGGGAAGCTTCAAGCATATCCTCAGGAAGGGATCAGTAGCTTATCTGAGTATTTCAACCACTCCCATTCTGCATCCTTAGCTACTGAAAAGCATCAAATGGCTGGAAATCCTGGCGGGTCTCCTCTTACTGCTTTTGATGACATTATGCAGTCCCATTCATCCTCTGTTTATCCTGGATCTCCTCCTCATTATAAAGAAGACATTCTGCACCGTCGCAATAACTTGGTGGAAGAAATTCTGCAGCATTCTGCTGACTCTTATTCAGTGGTATCATCTGATAGCAATACCAGTAGCAGTGATGATGAGATTCATGAATGTGGGTCATCACATATTAACAGCTCATTAAATCGAGGCTTTCCCTTTAAGAGTGTTGATATGCAAATCTTTGGTGACACTGTCCTGGAGAGGTGCAATAATCTGGGATGTGCACTTCAACATGAGGGAAGAAATGGCCAATCAATAGATTCTTTTGGTGAGCAAACATCTGATGCTCTGGAACAATCGCCGCCATTCAACAGTGACAATTCTGCTCCTCATGATTATGTTCCTGATGTCGCTTGTTTACCTAACCAAGATACTGGCTCTTTACGGAACAGCAGAAATAAGCGAAAGGCAGTGAAAAGAGTTGTTGCTTTGCCATACGAGAATGATATATCTGGGAATTTGGAAATATCAAGAAAATATAGTGTTGATGTGGATTATGATGGACCTGGACCAAGACATGGTACTTCAAATGGAGCTGCTGCTCAGGAAGTTGATGCATCCATTTCTGGAGGGAAATGCTTGTTCAACCAAAATGATGGATTTATAGAGACTTATTTTCAATTTACTGTTGCTGAATCTGGGTCTACTGAGACTTGTAGGCAGTATGTACGTTGTGATTGTGTGCTAGAGCAAGAATCCATCTACAGAGAAAGGTGAATACTATTTTTAACAGTCATGAAATGCAACAATAAGTTCTTACTGAGATTTTTTATTCCCGTCCAGAGAAGTAGCAGTTTTATTGAGCACTGAACGACGATTATACATGCTACTTATTGGAACCAGATTTGATGGCTCAGGTTAATCTTTTGCAGAGACTCAATTCTTCTTTTCAAGCTTTATGATGCTTCTTTTCTGATGAATGACTGCTGGAGTTTCTCAAAATATGCAGGCATTATCATAAGTATGCTGGGTTGCCACATGATTGATGATGTCAGAGAAGTTCTTGTTGGCATGGGGCTTCAGGTTTTGAGGTTAGTGATTTAAATATTGAAGTGCTATCAATAAACTGAAATATCTTTGAGTTCCTCCTGCCTCTTCTTTTGGATTCAGGGTTCGTGTAGATGGTGGACCAACTTATGTCTTCATAACAAAGAGCATTGAGAAGGCAAGACAGTTAATGGAAATATTGCAAGTTGTCGATACTTACTCATTTGAGAAACAGTGCTCTTTAAGAAGGTTGGTTTCTATTTTCCTCTCTCTCCACTTTTGAATGGTCATGTGCTTTGACAAGTGTTTGTAATGTCCCATACATACTGCAGCTTTTTTCTAACATTTTGACTGAATGTATGATTCATTTCCTCGTTAACAGTTTGGAGCCCATTCAGTTCGAAATGTTCAGTAAAAATATATGTGGAGGATCCAAACTGAACATATACCAGTACTCGATGATTCTTTTCTGGCACAGTGGCAGGGAAGGTGCTCCCAATTACAAATTCTTTTGATTGATTGCTTGGAAATTCGTTATCATATATAGATACTCTGTGCCAACATGATGCGAGATGCTATTGGTGGAACTCTACTGGCCTTATTACGTGTTTCTTGGTATCCAGTAATTTTGATATTCTTGTGATGATAACTGACAGGGAAATCGTGGTTCTCAAGATCAATGTTTGTGACTAAAAGCCACTTGATCATATGTACTGAAGATATAAAGCAGTTTGGCTCCCTCTCCGCAGGCTCACATTCACCTCCATACTTTTCCCTAATCTTGTGTTGCAACATAGCTGATGTGTCCGAAATGGTAATTTTTTCTGCTGCTTCAAGAGGAATATCTCCCTTTAATGAAGTAGTAGTAGCTTATGTACTTTTACATCCCAACTGAGTCCCCGCTGCTGCTTGATTTTTGGATTTCCTGTGTCTTTTACCGTATCCATGCCTTTGACTTTGGCAATCAGATTTCTGGAGTGATGTTACAGTACATACTGAATTTCATATTGCAGGTCATAGAGGAGGGAGCGAATCGGTGTGTGGTCTTAGAGCTTGATCGCACATCGTCTCAATTCCCGCCTGCAGTCAGTAGCACGGGAAGAAAGGTCACAGTGGACTCTCTCACATGTAAGTTGAGGTGGCTCTCGGAGAAGAGTTGGCTTCAGTTTGTGACGCTGCTGAAAGCCCTGCACGCCCAGACACCATCTCCCTTATTTGTAAGATATGTTCAGTGATTGATTCTCCATCTCGATAGTGTTTGTCCATTTGCCTTAAAACATTTATTTCATTCTTTTATAGTTTGTATAGTGTCGCCTCGTTCTTCCAGTTGATTGGCTTGATTTGTTGGTCTGTTGAGTGAGTAGTTTGGTTTTGTGAGTTATTCTTTGATTTTTGTTTCTCCTCTCTTTACCCAGTTGAGTTGGCATTTTGTACAGATCTTGTACAGTACAGTGAAATCAGGCGGTATTCGCTCAAGGTGTGCCTCGATAGTTGAAACGGGTTTGCCTGTGAATCTTCTTGCATTTGCTTAAGCCGGTTATGTTAGTGATCGGGGCGGGTCCCCCCATTTTGACTATGTGGGTAACGGTTTACTNTGGGTTTGCCTGTGAATCTTCTTGCATTTGGTTAAGCCGATTATGTTAGTGATCGGGGCGGGTTCCCCCATTTTGACTATGTGGGTAACGGTTTACTAGGCCGCTTCAAGCATAGATTGGACACATGGGCTGTCTGCGGACCCATCAGTGTTTTGATGTGGCTGGGCCAGAACCTTCTTGGGCCTGCAAAATATAAAAGCACGTGGATGTGTAGCACCAGCATAGTTATGTGGGCCAAGGACAATATTAGGATGATGGGCTTTATTATGGGCCCTGAGAACCTCTNATTGTGTGGGCCCATGATTTACTTTGTGGGCCAAGGACAATATTAGGCTGATGGGCTTTATTATGGGCCCTGAGAACCTCTTCACGGTGAGTTAGTCTAATGGGTTTACTAGGCCTCCGAAATGACATGAGACCCTACAGAATGTGCCACATGATATATTATCATTTTCATGGGTCGGTCCAGTGGGCCTAAATTCTTATAGACCCAATGGGAAGTGATTTTGGGCCCCAACAGCCTCAGCGAATTCAGTTATTTGCCCAAAGTCGCCAGCCCATGTCAGTGAAACAGTGGCCCAGTAAAACCCTTGTTGGAATGCAAACTACATCTGGGGCCCTTAAGTTTCCACGGTCGTGCAATAATTATCATTCGGTCACAACCCAGAGCATGATCAGAACCAGGCAGATTGGTCCGTAAAAGGCATCCCTTCCCGATCTAATTTATTTTAAGAATACGGTACAGGGGTTGGCCATGGCTGTGATGGAAGCAGCGCCCGGGGGACTGTTTTGGCCCAATTCTTTCTGTAACAACCTCTTCTAGCNTGATCTAATTTATTTTAGGAGTACGGTACATGGGTTGGCCATGGCTGTGATGGAAGCAGCGCCCGGGGGGGGGGGGGGGGGGGCTGTTTCGGCCCAATTCTTTCTGTAACAACCTCTTCTAGCCCAACCAGCTCAGCTGTGATGGACCTGCAATCAAGGCCCACCGGATGGGCCCAACTAGTTGTCCCAATGAAGCCCATTACGGCGTGAACTAATTACAATTTTCGAATAACGGTCTCACGGGGATATTTGAAAGTGGATTTTTGAGAAATTGAACAAACCTGCAAAGCATATGATCAAAGGCAAAAGCTGTGGTTAGAGAAGCAACATTCGCAGGAATTCGATGCGCAGAAAAGAAACAATTCCTCCCGAATTTTAGTTATCAGACGGAAAATGAAAATCAATAGAGAAAAAGCAGTAAATCGCTATCTTAGGCTTTTTCATTTTTGGTCTAAGCGTCTGAAAGCCACGAATATTATGGCAGCTGGTAGAGGATACTTGATGAAGATAAAAGAGGTGTTCTAGATGTTCCTTTGCATCTTTCATATATAAAAGGAAGGTCAAATATTCTTCCATATCTTAACTTGCATGTAATGACAGATGATAGCTAATATTGCTAAACTAGTAACTGTGGTTTAGAGATGAGACTTTTGCCTTACACTGAAGCCCATGGTTGAAATGTAATAAGCCGTACCAAGTAGGCCTTTGGATTGGACATGAATCCTGTAGCTTCATATCTTTGTTCACACAATTGCGCGATCTGTTCTTCTATATATCAATAATTTAATCTGCGCAAAAATAAAAACACTTTTGTTTGACTTACGATTGAGGAAAACTTTGTTGAGTCGTGAACTTCACCAGACAAAATCATAAATACAGTTCCCTTTAAGAAGCCTGACGGAAACAAAAAAGGTTTTCTTCAGACAGTTTTGAGGTAAAAAATAGATGATGCTAATAATGGGACATAAATTCTGCATCAGTATCTGAACCTTCCTGATTATAAGTTACTGGCCTCCATCCCTATCGATTTTTCAAGAGAATCCATAAATAGTAGTGGGATTAAGTAATGTATGAATGAACGTGCTATGACTTTGCACATGAAACAACATAATAGGGATCCTACAAAAGCGTGACATAAAATACAGGCATTTCCCAAGAATTTTGATGACTATGAGGATGGGTACTAGCATACAACACGGTTGTCACCCAATGAATTGTATGGAACACATACCTCCCGCTGTCTTATTGCAAGAGGAACGAAGGCCGTAATTAGATAGTGCCAATTTCCGGGAACCCCCGAAACGCTTTTCGAATTTGGAAACCATGTTGAACTTTGTTAGTCAAGATCTCTTCTGCACGCTGCCGTCCTGAATCCCAAACAATCAGATTTTCAAACTTCGAGAGAAATGAAATACTAAATTGTCAGAGTAATTTCATCCTTGGACATTAACTTGCCAGCACATATGGAGTACTAGGCCTGTCTACCAAGAGAGCAGTCTTCACTTTTCCACAAAAATAGATAGGGAATTTTGACTAGAAAAATAGATAAATGAAAAATGTGTTGAACAGGTGCCTTTTTTTTTTTTAAGAAAATTCCTCTTTCCACCTTTCAAATTCATGAAACATTTTGGAGACGCTAAAGAGGTTCTTACTCTACAGCTATTAAATAGTGAATCCGGAAACAATCCTCGGAGGATCACGTTTTCCATTTTCTTCTTATTCTTTTTGTAGAAGATAAACCCTCCATTTGCCTTAGAAGATGGAAGAAGATATTATCCCAGTCATCACCGTTTGATTTTAAAACTGAAGAAATCCTTTTTTTCCCCTTTTTTTCTTAATTTTCCCACAGAATTTTTACTAGTCTCCTGATTTTTGTCACAAGTTTTTTATCCATATTTCAAGTGAATTGGTTGAATATTGCCCACAATGATAAGCAACATATACTTGACATTTTATTTTGTGGCGAACTTACATTATAAGTTTTAATATAAATCTACGTCACCTTAAAAATAGCAAAACTAAGAGCACATTAATGTGCCTGCGACTTTATTCACTAGTAAGGAGTAAAATCACTGAGCAAAATAATCCAAAAAAATGTTGTTGAGGCATAGTCAGAATCATAGTTTTAAAAACCGGACCGGGCCGGCCGGTTCGACCGGTTCGACCGGGAACCAGCCACTCACCCGGTCCGGTTCTT
>CXYZ01007473.1:513025-537630 GCA_900006705.1 Sonneratia caseolaris
TAAATTTATTATTAATATTATTTATTAAATATATAATTCAATGGATTAAACTTCTAATTTAACTTATAAACCTATACTTCAATTTAATTTAATTTAAAAAATTAATGCTGCTGTCAACTTTTTTTTTTACTTTATTTCTTGGAATTATTTATATTACATTACCTCTTCAATTATTACGATTAATGGACAAATTAAATTGAATTGACAACGTCAGATTTAGACAGCGACGGGGAGAGAGACAGGAGAGCACCGCGCACCCGGTTCTGGAAAACAACGGATTGCAACTTCTGCGAGCCCGTTTTAGGTGATTCTATTCACGATCATGGATCAGTTTTCATGGTAGGTCTTCATAATCTTATTTTCGGCTAAGCATTGTCGTCATTCTAGACGGCGCCAGGTACCTGTACCCTGTAAGGATTTTTATCGGTCTGCCGACCGTGTCGAGAAGGGTAAAGCGTGCATCCATATATTTTAGGGTTCTCGCACTTCACTTCACGTATTTCACCTACGGTCATGATGGTATCGTGAAATCAGGCAAAATCGCCCCCCCGTGAAAGGCAAGCCTGGTCCCTTTGCGACCAGGACAAGGCTAATAATTGAAATTAGTTAGCACGTCGAGTTCATGCGACAAGGATGTTTGGGTAAACCGCTCGGTTTCCCATCAATAAAGGTTGCTTTCTCCGTGTGAAATGGAACAATTGTCTCATGGATGGATTTGCACTCACATGCCTACTTATCAAGGAAGGGCCAGAAATTGAAAAAAAATAAAATCGAGGGTTTGAGTTGGTGTTTTCATGGATCCATCGGATGCGAAAGGGGGATATGAATTATTGTTGCATCCAAAGGTGTAGGGGTAAGATATCAAAAGGGAATTATTCGCCCTTTTCCCCACGTATCTTGGACAAAAGGTTAGAGGCCACAAGTGGTGTGTCTGTCACATGCATTCTTATCCTGTGGTCGCAGGAGCTAGGAGACAGGGATAGCCCAATTTCCAAAAGCCAACCATTCTCTCTCCCTCTTGATAAGATTTCCAACTGTAGCAAGATTTGATCGAATTCGAATTACCCTATCTTCGTGAGAGCCCACTTCGTGCTCATTCTACACTCTCCTCCATTATTTAAGCAAATCTAAGAGAGAACCACAAGTCTTCCCACCAGTTTGCACCTTCTCGCAATGGTATGATTGGATTGCGGGTTAAGGAGGAGAGGGGTCATGGGACAATAAGAAAATCCTCGTCTTGATTGTATCATGAGATACAAGGAATAAAGGGTTATAGATATAATAGACTATTATACCATTAAAAAAATTTCATAATTAAATAAAATAATAAAATAATTGATATCCTCATTATTCTCTCACCTTTTGAGGATTGAGGATCATGTAAAGATAATTCAGCATCTTTAACTTTCCATCCAAAACTAAAATTTGCTTTTTCTTGTTATTGTTTTTGGTAACAACATGTTCCAGACCGTGTCATATCAATATCATTATCCACTTACAGGCATGTTCTCGCCATCTTCCTCTGCGGATCCCCAATCTTTTGCCAGATAAAATTCGAATTCATGGGCATGTCCTTTGAGCTATTGTTGGGCTAGTTAACTAACTCGGTGGATGAATATCGATTTAAGAACTTAAGAAAGTTATGAGAGAGTTGTGAATTCACGCTGTGGTGAACTTTGAAATTTTTTTTCCTCGTAGGCATTGTATCTTTTTTTTTTTAAATTTAAATCATTTGGTGTTCATAAGTCTAACTATTGGCAAATCCATATTTCAACCATATGACGGGTAAAAAATAAAATAATTTCAATATAATTTCTCTTCATTTACAGAATTTGAGCTTGAATTCTTATTCAAAGGAATAACTATGGAACACATCTATGTTGTTGTTTTTATGGATAACAATGTTGTTAATAATGCAAAATGTGGATCACGATAACAAAAAAGGCATCCTATAACTATGAAATGATGTGAGAGGAAATGAGTTAAAAAAATATCAGAATTTGATGTAATGATATATTTACTATTAAGGAATTTAATATTAGAATAAAAAATCTTATTTATGCTTAATTAGAGTAATTTTATTTAACTCTTTCTGAATTATCAGTGCTATTTACCCTTTCACCCTCAGAGACAAGTGGACATGAAAAAATCTTCATGAAGTTAAAGGGTAGAAATGATTGATTGACATTCACTAAAATCTCTTTCACATTCACCTTTACAAGCACCTCATGAATTGACGGGGCCCCCACCCATCCTCCCAACCTCTCCCTCCCCCATCATTATTGGCTTCTTCAACAATTATTCAACAACTGTGCTTCTGCCTTCTGTGGCTGCAACAGGCCTGCCGGGGGCACCGCTGGTCCCCTCTATGAGCGCTCTCCCAATAATTTCATCATAAAATCGGGAAAGCGCCGCGCCCTTCAGCGATTTTACGCTGTCGCTTGATAAGAGGCAGTGAAATTAATTTGCAGAGAAATAAGGACACCGGTCACGGCTTGCGGTGTTGCTGGATTTATCGATTACTGCCGGGAAGGCCCGCTCTCGCCAAACTGAGGACCAATCTGTGATTATCTCGAAATTCAATAACACTGACATGGATCTATTGAAATGGTACAAAACCCTTCCATAGTTAGAGATATGCGGTTGGATACTATAAATTGAGAAAATTAATGAGTGGGACACTTTTAGTTTATAATGAATGAGCACTTGTTTTTGTCGTATGTGCTTGTGTTGTCATTAGTTCAGCCTGTACAGTTATATCTCTTTGATGTAAGCCCATTAGCCACATGTTGCATCTACCCATATGTGATGGAATTCAATTCGATCCTATATGAAGTTCAGTGTTTCTTATTCTCTTTTTCATCAACGAGAATTTTGATCCAGCAAGGTGGATTGGGATTCTATTCTCGGGGCAACGCTACTAGGCAAATAGAGCCACACGTTAAGCCGGAGCCTCTGCGAATCGAGCCGGCTGAAAGGAAAACCAGGAGAGGAAAAATCGCTCGTGTAAAAGTTGTGGTCCACACCCCATCTTGGATCCGCTCAGCAAGATTCGAAGCTATCTGGGCCGTTCTTTCTTCTCGGCCGGAAATTGGGCCGCGCCGGCGCCACCCACCTTGATCGGGTGTCATTATTAGGGAGCCTATTATATGGCCTAAATCACCTAATATCCAAAAAAAATTGATCCGAATCGGTTGACTAAGAGTGATAAATCATCTTCCTAGTAAATTATACCCATATTTGTATTTAAGAGAAAGAATGCGAAATCGGCTCAATCAACCAACACTACGTGTTAGTCAAAAGCCTTGATTCCTTCCAAACTCGGCCTTCTTTAGAATGACAAAAAAATATCGAGTCAACTGACTTAATTTGAATTGATTCGGATGACTCAATATCTTCCTCCTTTTAATGTAACGATCATGCTTGGATGTAATTCAGTCAGAATTTACCTTGCCAGCGCCAACCCCCCAGGCGTACTTCGAAGCGATGGAATGATGGATAAGGTCCGAGATCCGTTTCCTTTACGGATTGTCCAACAGATAACTGAGAAACCCCTCACCTCCGTATGAATGCGGAAATCCGGATTGGAAGTTCGATGATTTTTAGGTATAAGTTTGTTAGAGGAACGACCTAACCTATCGTGACTCAGTCTTTCTTCCTTCTCAGGGTTGCGTTCTTGAATTGGTCTCATTTATTTGACATTCCTACTCCCAATTCACTCCGCCATCCTTCTCTCGATAGAGTCGGTGGTTTTGGGTTGTGCCGATCGATCTATCCCCGACCGACGAGGTGTGAGATTCTCATGATGGTAGTGATCATGGAACTCAACCAACCTTGCCCTCTCCATAGCATGTAATTCACATATTCCATCACAAGGCCTGTGATCTACGCCCGTCGATCCCATCGTCAACGGCATTGAAATCTGATGAATCAAAGGGAAACAAGAGATGCAATGCACACAAAATTAGGTGAGCACATACGCGCAAACCGGTCGAACATGTCAACTTGAATGCTTGGGTCTAATGTACCATATATAGATACATAAATAGGCGAAACCAATCATATCAATTGTCAAAGTAAGACAACATAAAATCAATCACGTTTGAGGTAGTTGGAGTATCTTGTCCGGCCGACAGGAGTGGTTGCAAAAATAGTTGAATAAGTTCACCCACTTAGATCTGTGTGTCCGAAATATATTTTTCAAAATCCGATTCAAATAATTTAACATTAGTTTTCTTTTAAGAGATATCTTCGTTTAAATGATCTAATATTTCTTTTTGTAATATTGAGATTAGGACAAATTTTATGATGACAAAAATTTTGTCATTTAGATGAATTTCTAAAATATTGGGTGGTTGATGTTAGAGGTGTTAAATGGGTGGTTTGAACGGATTCAAAGTGGGTCAAATTATTAAGTATAATGAGTCAATATGGCTAAAATCACAGT
This sequence comes from Sonneratia caseolaris, assembly GCA_900006705.1. Lineage (NCBI taxonomy): Eukaryota > Viridiplantae > Streptophyta > Magnoliopsida > Myrtales > Lythraceae > Sonneratia > Sonneratia caseolaris. The sequence goes on from CXYZ01007473.1 coordinate 517,473, forward strand.
TTAAAAAATCATAAACTGGATTAGAATAGAGCTTAAGCGGGCTAATTTGCAGTTTGAATCAATTTAAACTATGATCACAACTTATTCATCTTTTAATATTTTTTAATTATTTAAAATGAATAAGTTTTAAAATTTTTTAAATTGAACATAAAAGAATTAATTGTTGATGGTAGGGTTTCATGTTCCAGACCAGTTTGGGTTTGTTAAATAAAAAAAAATGTATTAGGCTAATTTCGATTCAACAAACTTATTTTTCGAACTCAACTTGTAATTGCTCATCGATTCAATAAAAATTGTTAGTGTTGATTTAGGGGTGGTCCATGTTGATTATTGGTTTTAATCGGTCGATTTCATACCGACCGACTCATTTAACATCTCCCATTGAAGTCCAAGAACGTCCCTCTAGAGTAATACATCTCATAAAAGGAGCACCATACATATTATGGAATCAGCTAGAAAATGTCAATTAGAAATAAAAGGATCTTCTCGAGGCTTGACTTAGAATTTTGATTAATGGGAATGACCTTTTCTGATTAAGGTTTACGAATTGCACTCTTTTATTTTTAATTTTATATTTTCTACCCTAGCGTAAGCTCTTTTTTTTTTAATCTTAAACTAGTCAAAATACACATCAAGACTAATTTAAAATCGGACCGAAATTCATGAGAACATTCCCATCCACCTTTCAATCCAAGATTCGATAATTAAATCAATTTTATTATAACAAATAAAAATTTTAAATGACTATATAATAAATAATAACATTAATGATGGTGATGACGACGACGACGTTTGACTTGATAGCTTACGTTTGTACTGGCAGCCGCAACCGTTTCGAAAGAAATGCCTCGACCGAAGCATATAGGAATAGTTGACCATATTATGATGCATGTTATTACAAATGCCTTGCGAAATGAATGAGGGAAAGATTGTTGGCTGCGCTTCTCTATTATAAGGGGGAAAGATCTCCAATTAGCGTCCACTCTTGAAGGAGATATGTGTATAGGGTCATACTTCAAATAAAATTTCGATAAATATTAATTTATCAAAAAATTAATAAATAAGAAATATTAAATAAATTCTAAAATGATTCGATAAATATTAAATAAAAAGAGTTGATATATATTCACTTATGTGATAGTAAGTGGTATAAAATACTTTATTTATGTAGAGGGATTCGAACTATTAAATAATATAGAACTCCACATTAGGTTATAAGTGTTTTCCTTTAATTGTCACCCTAAATAAGGAAACAAAAATTTGGAAAATGTCACTTTTATTTATTATGCTTTGTTATTTTTCTTGAAGGATCACTCAACTCATGCGCCAAATGCCCTGCCTAAGTTTAACTCTCACAAATTTAAAATTACGATCGAGATAGTACGGTATGAATCTGATTGACTCGAGTTTATTTGGAAACTACGCTACTCCAATGTTTTACTACACGATCATGCAAGGTATGTACACTGAGCTAGAACCACAAAATGATGGTTTCTTTCACCCAAAGAGTCTCACATGCCATGATTGATGACTAACAGAGAAATTGAATTATAAGATATTATAGATATTTTTTGTATTAATTAAATTTATTATATTATCTACGAACTTGATAAGTAATTATTTAGCTCATTTGTGCAAAAAAAATATAATTAAATTTTATTAAGATATTGTAATAATACTTTTTACTTACGTACCCAATACTTACTAATTAAGTTTATTACGTTGATTATTTACTCAACCGACCTAAAAGAAACTTTTATGATAGGAGACTCCAGGTTGCCCAAGGATGCAGCTCCTATTGGTCCATCCCAAGGCCAATTCTACCATGCCACGTGTCACGAAACAATCCTACATTTCTAGAATCTTGCCGAAGCGGCGAGCGTTGAGGACCAGATAATCGAGCCACGTGGCAAGATTTGTATGAAGCTTCACGCCAACGGCTGCCCGCCTGCCCACTAACGGTATTAACCGCCCGGACCTGCCCTTCCCGACTAGCGGTGTGTTTGACGTGAGAGACTTGGCGTGAAGGGGAGGTGAGGGTTATGATGGTTATAAATTAATATAAGATACTTTATCATGCTTATTTATATAATATTATAGATATAAGAAAAAATAAAAAAAGAGTATAAATAAATTATTATATTTTTAATAATTTGTTAGGAAATTTCTCTAAATATTACCATTTGGCTGGTCCACCAGATCAACCGCCTCCAAACCCCCTAAGTCTGCATGTCACTATATACAGACAAATGGCCGCATCTTCCTATGTTCAGCCAAATTGGAAATTTTGGCCTTTGATTAATCGTACTTCTTTTGGGTAGACCTGTTCGCACTGACTCATGGGCTGCTCGATATTTGACCACGTTTAAAAGGACGAAAAAGCCCCCCCTCCTGCAAGTTGTCCATTCCCACTGGAATCTGAAACCTCATCCACGTGTCTTATTTGGGTATATCTATATCTATTTGAGGGAGGTAATAGCGTATACGCTACCCCACCCATCTCTAATCATGGTCTCTCACAAAGGCGCGTTGAAAAATACTGATGGTCATGCATCATAAATCGCATCAGGAACACTTCTCCACAAAGCTAATAGATCATAAGCAAAGAGAAGATCGATGACTCTGGGGAACTCGTAAGGATAATCACAAACTAACCGTATCAAGATATTAATATCAATATAATTACTTATTATATTATATTATGCATAATATCTTCTAAAATTCAGAATTAATTTATCATAAAAATATCCAAGTTATTGATAAATCAAACACATGCCTAATTTAGGATATAAATCTATCGAAGAACATGCTAGGAGTTTAAGTTAATTATTAATAATTATAAATGTTACGGCGAGTTGCACTTAATAATAAAATGAGTAATGAGAATGAGGATTTTAAATTATTAAATAAATAGATAATATTCATGTATAAATTTAAAATGATAGAAATTATTATTTATATTATTTATGTTTTTATGAACTTATTTTTATTTAATGAGAGTCGGATATACTTTTTTTCTTAAATACTTTTCTCGCCCATAACATTGATGGAAATGTATATAAGCTGAGAAAATAATAGTGTAAAATTTTATAATGTACGGAAAAATGTACAGTAAAATGCCTATTCTACAATTTTACCTAAACACTTATCTATAGGAGTTTCGAACAGTAATGGGTATAAGTAATTCTCTCGCTCCTTACATTCTCTAAAAGGTAAATATCAATAATATCTCACGGTTAAATATATGATGATATTGATATATTTGTCCGTTGATGCTTTCTTGAACCGGAGACCACGGTGGCTGCGGTGGAATTGCACGCATAGGATCGTGATTCCAATTTCAACGCAGTCCCGAAACAGTCGTCTGGATGAAAAAGCACTTCCCCTTCGCACCGAAGTTCCCTGTTCTGCCTGCCCTGCGGTCGTTTCCTCTTGTCTCCACATATATAATCACATATCCTCTTCTTGTTTTAGCCATTACTCCATACAATCAACCTTCCAAATAAAAAGCCTCCATAGCCACAGAAAAATATAAGATTCTCATATACCCAGAAAGGAAGCAGATCAGGAGACTCGACCTGGAGTGATATAAGTCTGGAAACGGGTGGTTTTCTCTGAGCTTGTTTGTTCTTCGAGAAGGAGGTCGATGGAGCAGAGGAAGAGTGGCGGCACCGATAGCAACAGCAGCGGGAAGGAGGACGAGGCTTTCCGGCAGATGATAGGGTCTCTGATGCACAGCCAGGTGAGGAAGATAAAGCGGGAGGAGGAGAAGTCCATGTTCGACTGTTCCCCGGGGCAGCCGGAGCTGCGGCCAGCCCTCCGGGAGATCACCCGGCAGATCTCCCGGTCGCCCCTCGGGCTTTCTGGTAGGCCTATCTCCGTCGGAGACTTGTGAGAGTTGGGGCTCCAGCAGGGCTGCTAATAGTATCATATTATCTGAAGGGAAGCGAGAAACAGGGCAGGACTTGACAGAGCAGAGCAGAGCAGATCAGAGAGAAACAGAGCAGAGGATCTGTTTTCGATGTTTTCCAATCCCCTGCTTTATCTGTTTCCTTGTTGCATCACTGTAAATAATCCTTTTGGTTTTAGATGTATCTATATCCATATCTATATATATAAGGAACAAATTTTGTGAATCGAGAAGGTGCTATATGCTCCATGCGATTCCCGATTTTCGATCTTCCCCGGATCTTCCAAGCCGTCGAATTGCATGTTCTGCCGAATAGAGAAATGGAAGATGCACAAGGAACTAGAAATTGATTCAGAGAAATCAAAGATTCACTTCCTTCCAGAGCTATGAATTGATGAGTAGAGGATAGAACGGCCGGAGGCGGACAGGGATGAAAGCTTGTCGAAGTCTAAGTCGACGTATTATTCCTCCCGTTCTCGGAGACGAGCGTGGCTGGCCGGCCTTTTGCTCGTCCCGGAAGTTGGGCCAGTTGAAGTTCATACGAATTGGCCCGGACAATCATCTGACCGCTCCCGAAAAGGGTACTCCTCTGAAGTTTCAGGCACGTGAAGGTAGTTGGGCTCAAGACGGCCCATTGAACGCTGAGCCCCAAATACAGACTGGCCCAATGGCCAAAAATACACTTCAGTTGAGTTTACTTTTCGTTGCTTCCTAGAGTAGGGTGTGTACGGATTATTCACCGGACGTAACTTGGCATTTTCAACCTGTTTAACTGAGTTTTACAGTCCATTCATAACAAGATACAAGTCTAGTCATGATATACGAAGACCGTCCCGAGATGGTTCCGATGAATCACCCAACCATTGAATTTAAAGTTTCAATTACTGTTCATCACTGAGGGGAGATTCCATCACGTTCTTTTTTTCTCCTGACAACGGGAGTTTTATGGGGCGGCTGTCCCTATTCTTGTTGGCAGCCCTCCTTTTTCTTACCCTTATCTGGCACAATCCTAACGTTAACCAGCAAACTTCCATGGAACAGTGCTTGATTTGACAATATAATCATTCCAAGTTACTTCCATCCAACTGTCACATGTTCGCCAACTTACTGCTTCGTGGAATCGAACTGGATCAAGACGACTGAAGCTTGAGTTCATGCATCCATTTGGGTTAATTTTACGGATCCACATCAAGTCAAACTATTGATTCCCATTCAGTTCTTTGCATATCAGTTCCCCTCATCGATTAATCAAAAGTAAAAAATAATCTAACTAGTTCTTGTTATGAATAATAATGGATTTGGATATTTCCTTTTGGAAAGAGGAATTCTATGTGAAATGAGAAGAATATTGTGAGCTTTGTTGCAAAGAGAGGGTGAAAGACCGGAGGAATGACCACTGTCTAGTTATGGAGGTTATGTACATCCCTTCGTTCAAGAAACACTTTGAAGGGTTCCTTTCAAAAGAGATGAAACCAAAGGAAAAAAGGAGTACTAGCTTCCACTGTTTCGTGCCTGAAACCTCTAAGCACTCCTCCCCGTTGTTGAACCAGTTACCATCGTGTCCAGACACACGTAAATCCTTCCATGGGAAGTATCATGCGTACACTACATCTTGCAGCCAAGTGTGTTATGAGATGACTGGTACCATTCAATCTACATTTTTGCAAGCATGGGTCAATCAACTGGGCTGAGAAAAAGGCTTTTATTATGGAGCAGTCACGGTCTCAGTCGATGCTGCAGACAAAGACTATACAGTAGTATGAACAACAATTTGTAGGCTTGATCTCGATTCAATCTTAATTAGCTGGAAGTGAACAGGTAGATTATTGAAAAGGCTGGGTTAACTGGGTCCATCGTTGAGCCATATCAAACGGCATATGTGTCGGAAAGTGATTGAAGTATGACACACAGCACCGACAGCAGATTTGGCAAATTCGATGAACAGTACTGTAATTTCCTTCTCACCCATTCCATCCAAATATCGAAATCAGCTGGAGTACATTTTAGGTCACTTCAGGGTACGTTAAGGACTCCGATAATGGTGACATAAATGTGTGAGCGCATTGAAACTGTAAATCTGCAGAGAACTCTCTCTAGGATTTGAAGGCATCCCTTTTAGTGTAGACACTTGAAGAGACAACGATGGAAGCTCACAGGCATAGAGAGACATTCACAGAAGTTGTTGAGGAAGAAGAAGAAGAAGAAGAAGAAGATGAAGGAGATCAACAACTAAAAGATGATGATGATAATGGTGATGCCGGTGATGAAGAGGATGCCCTCATGATCAAGAGGAGAATATCCTCTCATCCTCTCTGTGAGAAACTGGTCAAAATTCACCTTGAATGCTTGAAGGTCTATCTCTCTCTGTCTCTTTGTGATGTTGATATACGTTAAATTCATGTTGATGAGATCTTCTAGATCGAGTAAGAGGGGCATTTTGTACTTCGTATCGTATCACAGAGCTGAACATGATAACCCGTCTCTCAGCAGGTAGGGGTAGTTGGTGAAGCAGGCAACGATTATGATCATCTGGTGAGGAATCGACAGCAGATCATGGATCATAACAAGTCCTCGCAGAGAGTGCTTCACCAATCAGATCTTAACCATTTCATGGTAATTGAACAACTTTCAGTATCTTAGCTTCTTTATTTTTGGTGAAAGAATTGATCGAAAATTACTTTCCTAGCATTTGGAGCTAAATATAGTGTAAGCATGTTGCGCCTACGCTTAATATGTTGAGCCAAAGAGTGCACATTAGTACCCAGATATGTAATATGCCATATATTGCGGATATTTACTGGAAAAGTGAGGGTACATTTGAATTTTTTAAGGTTTTCTTAGGCCGAAAATTGATCAAAGCTCTAACAATCTAGCTAGTTATAAGGGTGTGTTCATATGGAAAAAGATCTTGATAAACAGAAATGGAATGGATTTGAGGCTACTTTGTACCTCAATCGCTTTAGAACATTGGTCTATGTCTTGACGTAGAGAATATGTAATTTAGTCGATCAACAAGATGGAACAAATGGTGAGTTTCAGGAAGAGGGTGAAGATAAGAGGGGATGAAACTGAAAGATCTATTCCGATTTTAGCTCTCTAGTCTAGAGTGCATAACATTAACTTTACATGACGACGGATAACTCAAAGACAAGATCAGATTTCTTAAGTACCTATTGAAAGAACTCTTTGATTGTTATTAAAATTTAAAATAGGTGATTCATCGACTAGTGAGGAGTACATGCATAAAGTTCCAGTTACCCAAGGACCAAAAGACTCCCATTAGGAACTAGGTTAGGGTTTTGATAATGCTATCTGTCCCAATTGTATCAGCACATATAGTAGTTTTAAAGAAAAGCTAACGGGTATAAAATATGCACGAAGGAGAAAGACACGTGAGAGTTTCCAGCGATGCTCATTCTGATTTGGCGATCTATGCCACTGCATCAATCACTCTTTGTCTTGGTTCATGATGACTATTATTTGTATGGAAGCCTTTGGGAGAGGAGAAGAAGAAGAAGAGGAAGAAGAAGAAGAAGAAGAAGAAGAAGAAGAAGAAGAAGAAGAAGCGGAAGTGTGGGAGTCAAAAGGCTTAGCACACTGTTGGGGATATGATCACTTTTCTATATTCATCTTCCGCGAGAACTACTGTGAGCTGTGAGAGTGATGAAAGTGAAGGCAAAAGCTGAATCTTGCTTGGAAACCAACACATTTTTTGTCTCTCAAAATGAAAGTTCAATAAAAGAAGGAAAACAATTGAATGATTGAGATAATTCGACTCATATTTCCCTTAAATAAAATCTCATATTAAAAAATTTATGATTAACGGAGTTTTATAAATAAGTGATATATACAAGAGAATTACCATAAAGATTATGATACAATATTGTTTCCATAGATGCCAAAAGAAGAGGAGACATTATAAAGACAAGACATTTGCATGCACGGTAGTTTTGTCTCTTGTATCAGGACAGCAGCAGCAGCAATCTTCTCACTATTGAGTTAGTGCATTCCCACTGCATGAACAACGAAAGCAACCCTACAGTGCCTTGGTAGTTGATATCTTAATTAGAATTATCATCACAGCCATCTCAAAAAGTAGTTAAAGATTCACTACTCTTCCAAAGAACTGCATGGTCTTCGACTTATTGTTTTCTAATGCACCAACAACAGCGTTACGATGATTAGTTTGTCACTATATTTGTCTGTTATAGCTTGAGAAATTAACAGTAGAGATCTTTTATGCACTGTTCTTCGGCTCGACCGTGATTCCGGACTGCATCTACAGATCATGAACCCGTTAGATTCTGACTTCCATGCCGAGTTCTAATCCTGGAGAAAAAGAAAAAGTAATATATGGAGTTGAATTTGATTGATTGATTATAAATTGCAGGAAGCATACTGTGTAGCACTGAGCAAGCTGAGAGAAGCAATGGAGGAGCCACAGCAGGAGTCCATGGCCTTCATCCGCAGCATGCACACTCTCAGCTTCAGGATCTGACTGCTGCAATCCCGCTTGCCCATTCCAATACTTCCCCTCCTCCCGCCTCTTCTGGTAATTAACCAGTAAATTCGATTAGAACAGCGAATCATTGGTTAGCCACTCGACTTTTACGTGTAGGTTCATCCTGTAACTGAACTTTCGAAGTTATTGTATGTCCAGCACTGGGTGAAGTTTCACCCTTGATCTTGGCTCATGGAATCACCCGATATCACGAAGTTAGTGCATCCTTTCGTTCATACAGTTCACGTTTTACTCTCAAAACAATGCTCTCGGTCTCCTTCACGAAGCCATCGACGATCCAGTCTTTATCGACTGCCAGAAAGCCTTTCCTTCCTGCAATCGGATTGCTTCCTGCTGGCGCTGAATAGGTCGGCTCCAATGGTGAAATACTGAAGGGATACGTCGTTGATGGCACTGTCAATGAAACTGGTTACTGTTCGAGANTGGGTGAAGTTTCACCCTTGATCTTGGCTCAGGGAATCACCCGATATTACGAAGTTAGTGCATCCTTTCGTTCGCACAGTTCACGTTTTAGTCTCAAAACAATGCTCTCGGTCTCCTTCACGAAGCCATCGACGATCCAGTCTTTATCGACTGCCAGAAAGCCTTTCCTTCCTGCAATCGGATTGCTTCCTGCTGGCGCTGAATAGGTCGGCTCCAATGGTGAAATACTGAAGGGATACGTCGTTGATGGCACTGTCAATGAAACTGGTTACTGTTCGAGAGATTTTACATCCTCATGCAACTTGCTTGATCTGCCAGCACGAAGCTTCCAAGCTACCATTTCAATTTTATCACCGAGAAAAAATGAAGGAAAGAATGCTCCGAACAACACGCCGAAGTTCGCTGAAGAATAAGATCGCCACTGAAGCCCATACGCCTTCTCGGGCCTGAAGCCCATCAAATAAATATTCTATTCCTTTTAAATTTTAATTATGATAATTAATAATAAATTGGCATAAAAAATTCGTTCGAGAGGGATAGCGAAGCGGACTCTTGCCGATAACCGGTTCGATCGTCGGTGAACGGACGTCGGAAGGTCGCTCGAAGTGTCTATTTGGTCGCTGGAAGCTTGAGACATGGCTCTGCAATGGATGCTGTTGACCTATGTGGTGGCAACTGAGGCGGTGGTGGCTCTTCTGCTCACCCTCCCTTCGCCCAAGCTCTTGAAGTACCGACTTGTGTCTGTCGTGTCTCTTATTCTTCAGCCAGCGCTCTTCGTTGTCCCTTTCGCCGGATTTCAGCTCCTTGGTTAGTTTCTCTCCGGCCTCTGAGCATCGTTCTATGATTGACTGACGAGAGAAATTATGCCGCGTGAGTTTTGATTGGATTCTTTCTGAAATAGGTGTTCTGACCCATGATTTACTTTTGGATGCAGATCTGTACTGGAAGAACGAGCATCGCCTTATGTGCACCTCGGAGGTCTGCACTGCTGCTGAGAAAGATCGGTATGAGAAATCGGTGAGTGGATTTTGTTAATGTGCTCTGAGAAGTGGTAATAATATCGAGCATTGATGATGCCGGTGCTTCTAAGTGGCTACAGATAGATACAACAATGGTTTATTGGAGATCTTTGGAGGATATATACAGTAACAATTTCTCGCTAAGATTTCTCTGATCGAACGAGTCACGAACTAGGGCAGTATAATTGAACTGCGAAATATTGATTAGAGCAGAGAATAAGTCTTGCCTAGGACACGTTTGCTGTTTGGAGTGGAAAATGTGATAAAAGAATGATCGCACTTGAGCTCTACAAACCTTTGATGGTTGGGGCTACGCAATTGTGGTAGAAAAATAATGATGTGGAAAACAGGCAACTGCTCTACGTTTTTGACAATATGCAGTCATAGTATAATAGCAGATGCATGCATACCATGGGTGATATTATGCAGTTTTAGGTCTGAGAATTGATGACAAGCCTGTAAGTGATAGAAATTCTTCTTTGAGCACTGCATTATGTTTCAGAAGCTGTTACTCGAGGAAGATTTTTTCTGTGGAGGATGTGATTATCTGTCTCCTGATTTGTGGAGAGAAGCGAGAGAAGGAAGACTATTCACGAATCCTTTGGTTAGGATATGCAAGAGCTCAATACAAATTTGTAAAAGACGAATTTTTGGTGGAGTGGTCATTGCAAGTTTGTTCATGGTCTCGATACTGGATTTTGAACTTTTAAACATTTTTCAGTAGGATGTGATATTAGATGTCTACCTTGATATTGAGTTGGTGCACTTGAAGACTGAAATCTAACTTATGAGGCAGTGGTTGCTACTTGTGTATTGAAATGGACAGTTGGGTTCTTCACCTGTTGTTCTTGCATCTAGGTCCAGGCATTGGTTCTGGTTTCAATAATTTTAAGGTGTCTTGGCACCATGTATTTAGTAAAAGGTTTGACCTTGAAGTTGTTATTGGTCTATGTTGGAGGCTCCTTACTTCCTTATTGCTGATGGTGATATATAAGCACTATGTGAGCTAATTGGCTAGACTTGCTTATAGTTGATCAATGGCCATCCCTCTTTCTTCCTTCGGATAGATATCTCCATACACTTTGCTTCAGATTGTTGATTTGCGTACCTGCTGCATTGTGCTTCGCAGATCTATAAGGCCCAGAGGAATGTCATTCTATGCACATCAGCATTCCTCCTCTATTGGTAGCTTTCCAGAAAAATTCTTAGAATAATTTCCTTGATTCTCCTCTGTGACAAATGTGAATCTGAATGTGGTGGGTGCAGGTCTATCTATCAGATTTGCAAATTCTACAAGAAGATTCAGAGCTTGGAAGAAGTTGAAAAGAGGATGAAAGACAAGTAATTTGACAACTATGGCTCTAATTGTACCAATCCTAGGTGGGAACCCGGCATTGCCGGCAGATATTCTACATTTTGTCCTTTTATTTCAGATGTTTTGGTCCACCGTTGACATGACTCTCAGACCCTTACCGTATTAGCAGTTTGTGGTGGCAATTCTGATGGGACCTGTAACTCGGATTTTGTTCACTATTTTGACTCTTTTCAGCCTATAGCTTCCTTTTTGAGACTAAAGATATGTGTTTCTGAACCTTGACAATCCTCATTCAAAATGAGAAAGTGCTACCTGAGCCTCTATCTTCACTCTATTTGATATGATCCAGGGGGATTCAGTCTGAGCTGCGACTCATGCGACGTACATGTGTGCTCGGACGGCCTTCTTGGTGGAATAGAATCGGAGGGTGATACTCTCACTCTTTCCTAGTCGCTTTTTGTCTTATTTTTATTAGTTGAACCCATGTTTGAGCCCAGCACAATAGCCTGGCACAGACAGCAGGTTCAAGACCATGCCACGTCTGGGCTAAAGGAATTTTAACTTGTTTATCGCTTGACAAATTTTAAATCAGTAAAAGATAAATTGATCCCTTAGTTAGAAGTTCAGATTATATAGCGCTCGTTGGGACTGAGAGTCATTTTTCCCTCTTCTTTGACTCTTTGTCCTGGTAAATTTACAAGTTATGGTTTTATTCATGACAATTTTATGTTAAAAATAGTTGAGATTAAATTAAAAAAAAAAAAACTACCATGCCGAGGAGCCTGCATGATGGCCCGAGAATAAATGTGTATCGTGCCGGGCCATAAATTGTCGGGCTACCTCCTTACATTCTGGGTCAGTACGGCCCAATAAAGTTTACGGGCCTACATGACGGCCTGGGAGTATTTGTGTACCTGCCGGGCCAGAGGGCTATGCCAGCCCGGTCCGATAAGGGCGGCCTCACACAAATTACCATACGCTAGAGCTTTTATTTCAACATGCCCTGTGTAATGGTACTTGCTGCCCTTATTGGAATCTTTGTGTTCTTATCCTCGAGTTTAAGCACAGAGTCGACAATTGCTAGAGCTGATCATTTCTCTTGAGTTTACCTGCCAGTGTCACAATGTAATTCTTCCCACGTCTACCCTTCATATGGATTTGATGGCTGTCCTTTGACACGCTGAATCTGTGCAGAACTTCCCCATCTACATTGTAGAAGACAATCTCGGCTTCGGTCCGTGACAACCAGACCGACATAAATCCCTGCCCATCATAGAAGAACTGCAGGCCTTCTCTGGTTATGTCCTTGATGTCTCCCCTCCATGCCTTTGAGCCTGCTCCGCTCGTTAGGAATTGGATTCGGCTGCAGAGACATTGCACAAAATTTACAGGCATCATCAGTTCACACACTTGTTCCATATAGCCCGGAAGAGCTGATGGTATTCATTTTGATCTGCTTTACCTGTCCTCGTCGTGGATGTGTTCGAGACAGTGGTCGTGCCCGTTGAGGTAAAAATCGACATTGTTCGCCTGAAATTCGCAGATGAACGAACAGGAGCATTTTTTTAGCTTCATTTTAAGTGAGAGTCGGAACCGGAGGCAATCCTCGAAGTACCTACCCGAAGGATTGGGAGGAGCAGTTGGACAAGCTCCTCGGTGTCGCCGTGGTGTCCGATGCTTCTGATCGCATGGTGAGCAACGACGATCTTCCACGTGGCAGCCGACTCCCTCAGCGCCGACGCCAAATCCTGTCCCCATGAGAAAACTTCGAGGTTTAATCCTCTTTCTGTTCCATAGTTAGGCCACTGCCAAGAGTCAAATCCACCGGCTCTATACATACCTCTATTACTTGTCTCATATAAGCCTTGCGGGATCTAATGGCTCGCCAGTCGTAAGTGTGGCCCTTCGAGTCGGTGAAGTAGGATCTCACAAAAGGGGTCGTATCCACGAAGAAGATCTCGGCCGACTCTGAGATGCCAACGGAATTCAAACTCGGTTTTACACGCTTTGATCTTTCTACTTATCAGGAAGCCGAGGACCATTACCTGCATTGACGATGAAAGATCGCAAGCAGAGCCATCTCCAGTCGATTTGCGTAAGCATGGGGCTGGACTGGGCCTCCGCATCTCCTCTGTAATCGTGGTTTCCCAGAACTGCAACAACGTTCGGCGTGGAATTTGACGTCAGATATCTTGCTAGAGAACTCGGTGCGGAATTCGTAACCGGGGCCTCAAGTAAGGTGGGATTAGGAACTTGCCACTGTACCACTGCTTCTGCAAGCTCGGTGCCGTGTAGATTTTCGTGAACGACTCCTCAAACGCAGGGTCGTCGACCCCAGTTAAGCCATCGTCGTAGAAATTATCTCCGGTAGAGACCACGAAATCTACGCCGAGCTTCTCCCCGATCCTTCCCATCTGCAAAAACAGGAGTCTTGTTTTCTAAACCTTTTTCCTCAGATACCAGCTGTACCAGTTCAATCGATGCGAATCTATGACAAGAGCGACGGCACCGGGAATCGTCGACTAGCAGAGCCGAGGAGCAGTCCTCCTGCTCGCAGCACTTTGCTCGGCGTATTGTTAGAGATTTCATGGAGAAAGTTCCGTTCCTGCTGGGTGCAATGCCGTGCAATACTTTTGTCCGAGAGATCAGGTGATTTTCATCAGACGATGAAGAAATGCGAATTTTTACTGTCGATAACGACGAGTCATTGCGAACATCAGCGCGTCGCCGTCCATGAAATGCTGTTCGGTGATTTATTATTATTTATTTTGAATTTTTTAGGTGAGTTTTTCAAGTGTAAAAAAAAGAAAATAAAAATATATTGTCTAATAGTATAAAAAAATTAAGTAAAATTGCAGTTAAATATCTGAAAATTTTAATTAAGGAGGATGATGTGTTTTCCATTATTAGTGAGAACCTGCCCTGACAAAAAGACAAACAACTACGCATATCTTGTGCAGGATACGAGTATTTTGTGATTAAATATTATGATGCACTCACNAATTAAGGAGGATGATGTGTATTCCATTATTAGGATGATGTGCAGGATACGGGTATTTTGTGATTAAATATTATGATGCACTCACTAATCAATCAAAAAATTAAATAAGAAAATGAAAATATTGTAATACTACTAAATAATAATAAGCAGTGGGCCACCTTCTAATTCTATAATGTCTCCTGTTCACATTTCTGCCAATTGCCGCGCAACTTGGAAAGCTGGGACCGTTACTTAATTTCCGGGATAGGAGATCAGATCCCGGACCGCTCGACGAGAAACCACATAGATTCTGGTCCGGGAGCGTCCGACGAGAAATCGCTCGGTCTCGGGAGTTTGAGCTTAAATCGCGGAGAACTGTAATATGGGACCGGAAAGTCGGGAGAGACTGGGGGAGAGGAAACGGAGTATTTATTACCTGAGAAGCCACTCGGGACTGGTTGAACGAGCCTCGTCGTCCCCAATCGCCGACGACGAGGAAGCTGAGGGACCCGTCGGGCTTGGTCGGGCGGTCGAACCTCTGGAGCTCCGCGTTGTTCGGGGAGAGACAGCAAGACCACCCCCACCACCACAGCGGCAGCAGGAAGCAGCGGAGAGTAGCTCCGGTGGACGTCATGCCGCCTCTTGGCTGTGCTCTCAGGCCAGTAGAGAGCTGAAAGAGCAAGAGGAGGAGGAGGAGGAAGAAAAGAAGGTGAAGAATATGATACATATTGGAGTTGAAAGACAACACTTTCTCCCTTGGTGCCTTGTACTGTAATGCTCCTCTGAAAGTATAATATAATATGAGGATTCCGAATTAGTCACACGCTAATTCTTTTAAATTATTACAAGATAGGTGGATGGATATGGGAAGGGACAATCAAATTGATATATTTTTCTATTCAATTATGAGTAACATCAAGTTTTTAACCTTATGATCTTATATTTGACCTTATTATTGTACCGAGCCTCAATTTTCTATTATATAATTTTTTTTCATTATGGAGTGAGAATTTTTATATGAGTGGTTAATTTCTTCTTTCAAGACATGTCCCACTTATCGAAATTTGAGCAAACCGGTTTACTAAGAGGCGGAAGGAAAAGATCATTAAAAGATTTCATCGACTTGGTGTCCTTTGTATTCCATGAATGTAAAATCTTACTTTGCTTTCTTCTACTTCTAACCCTTTTGATTTTGCAGGTCCTTCTCCCACTGAAGAAAGCTCTCCTGATATGGAAACAGACATTAATATTTGTAGAGACGTAGCAAGGGACAGAACATGAGCATGTGTTGCAGGAGTGGCAAACAAAGATGGAAAGAAGTTGCTCTCTTAGATTCAACCCTACCAAGCGCACTCCACTACCCAAACTGAAGCACACACGCCATAGCCTTGGCCGCCCAAATCTCTTACTCAAGAAATTGGTCTAATGTCTGCTTTCTTTCAGATTCCAAGGAGGTTGTTACTTTTGTTAATCGAAAGGAAGAACCTAGTTGGGATTGTAAAGTTGATATCTCTATTGTTTTTGCATGTGTTGCAAATCTTAAGCTGGTCGTATTGTTGGATTTCCCACACCATAAACATTTTAGCTCATAACTTGGTGTCAAGTAGGGAAAATGCTCCAATTATGTGAGCTAACTTTTATATCTGGGAACATTATTTTGTAGAGGAAACTCTGTTCATTTTTTGGTATTTGAATATAGTAACTTATTTAGCAAAAAAAAAAAAAAATCTTATTGAGGCTACCAAGGAGCTCCTAGTAAGGGATTTGGCAAGTGGAAGTTTACCGCGCATACAGGGAAGGAATATAGCCTTAAATTAAATCCGGACACCTCCTTCTAGTTTCCGAAGAAATCTGGTAATCTCCCTGCTAGAAGCTTCAACCAATTAGAACACTCTCAAGATTTCATCGAGGGAATGAAAAATTCTGGAAAGTTGTTCGGTCTCTCAATATTCATGAGAGATTGGAAATGCATTTATGGCGAATGGTCACTCGATCTCTTCCCTGGAGTCAAGCTAATGCGGGACAATTCAGGGAGTGCACCTTCACTCGACTAGCAAGTGGGAAATCGCCATGGCAGGTTACAAATATAGCCTTAACAGCCCAAAACTCAAACATCTTCAAGGTCATCGTGTTCGTATTTCAATCTCCCTTTAAATTTCAAAATGATACTGAGAAGAGGGAATTCACAATATTTGGAGCACCATTATACTATAATATGCGGGAAGAAAGAACAGATATAATCTATGGAACCAAGACAAGTGACCCGCTCAAGTTTTTGAAAGGGTTAGCTGCCAAATTCTCAGAACACCTTTATAGTTACATAGAAGCTAGGGAGGGGTTTCAACACTCACAGTTCAAGTGTCAAGCTAAAAAGGGAGATTGCATGCTATGGCCGTGAATAAAAATCTGTAGTGAGGGTGAGAATGATGTACTTGATGCCTCGTGGAAACCAGAGGTAAGCTGTTCTGCAGGAGTTGCAGAAAGAAGAGGATGAACTGTCTTGCCTTGGTATCGAAAGGGAGTAGCAGCATCCCCTGAACAAACTGAAACTCCTCGCATCCACCGTGGCAGTGATGGAGGGTTGGGAGAAGCCACTCTTTCCCTTCACTGGTACCCTGAATATTTTTGAATCTGTCACAGGGATAAGAAGTGTGATATGGAGATATATGAACTGTTAGTGTAATTTTCCATCGAGCGCTTCTTCTTCTTCTTCTATGACACGGGATTGCTTTTGGATCCCAAGGAATGAGAATGCATCAGCTCATGGCTTCTGTAAAAGGGGAAGATCATTCCAAACTCACGAGGTGTACAGGAGGTCGTGGGGGCAAGTGGGTGTTTGGTTAAATGCGGGGCACAACTACTTCAATTATTTGCCTGCATTTCGGGGTAATCATTGATGACGGAATGCTAGAAATAGAAATGAAATAGCATTATTTTGTGCACTCTCACATCACATTTCATTCACTTATTTTAAAATTTTTTTAAAATAATTAAGGATTTATTTTGCTCAGAATTTATAAACATATCTCATAGCACCAAAAGTTCAAGAAAGCTACTTTTAAGAATTTGTAATCTTCATAATTCTTAAACTTAATATCTCATAAACTAATTTTTGAGCGTACACATATACCGATGGGATTTTTTTTTTTTGGTTTCGAATTCGTTAACGAATAAATCATTAATCCAATTGATAAACTCGGCTTCGCTGAGGTGATTTGGCATTCATTTCGAACTAACAAGTCCTTGAGCTCAAGTTTTGTGAACGGAGAAAATTTATTATTCGAAGAGTTTTACTCATTAATAGGTTGTTTCGAATCGAAACTGAATTAGTCTTAGATATTAAACTTCCCAGGATGTTCAATGGAGATGNTTAAGTTGTTTCGAATCAAAACTGAATTAGTCGTCACATATTAAACTTCCCAGGATGTTCAATGGAGATGAACTGCCAATTTAAGGTGCTTGTGGTAATTATACGCGTAATGATGCGAGATGAGGGAGACATGGGAACAATGAATTTTTCTAGCACTGGCCCAACACGACCTGATAAGACATTGGCCCAATAATAATAGTCCTGAGCACAACCCTAATACTTATTGGGCTGCCCATCCTGGCCCACAAAAAACTTTTATTTAAATAATTGTTAAAAATTCAATTCAAGTTAATTAGCTTATTTTTCTCTTTTTACCTTCGAAATCCACACTGATATATCTAAAATGTATTTGATGAAGTTTAAGAGCGTTAATTTGTTTTTGATGTAAATGGTTTTTTAAAAAAAGTAACAAAAAAAAATTCAATATTCGGGCCATCGGGTCGGCACGACTTGATCATTTTTGGGCCGGCACACCCATAAAATTATTAGGCCGCACCTGCCCGGCCAGGTAAAGTGGCTGGCCAGATAAGTCGCACATCCCATGCAATAATAGTACTCTCGCGCGGTCGGCCGAGCATTAGAGGTAGTCCACGGTGAATTGGTACATGCGTATATGGGCTTGAATGTCCATTTAAGCTCTGTAATGTTAGGCCCATTGGGCCTGCAAGTGGCCCACTTAGGTCAAACAAGTGGCTCTGTACCACCGCCAATACCGGAAGCATTCAATCCCCGTTGGTATGTTGTAGTTTCTGTAAGGTCATGTTTGGTACCGCGCACGGAGAAGAATAAAAGTGAAATAAGTTCTGTGAAACAAAATGCAATGCTCTATAGAGAAAATTAAATATTTTTGACTTTGCACTCACGACAATGATAGCTCACTGGTAACCTAATAATATGTAGTAAGCCAAGTTTAATATTTGAATATCTCAAAAATCAGTATTTGAAGTTTAATTAACGAGATCTCCTGTTATATAATATACCATCAAACGAATTAATCGGTTGTTACGTCATTACCGATACCAAAAAAAATTTGTCTTCAACCTGAAAACACAGACATTTAATTAGGGAAATTCCTTCCAGTAAGATGGAAAAATAATTTTTTTTCTCAGAAATAATGAGAATTTTACCGTTATTTTACGATTGAGTACATTAAGAAAATATTTAAATATATATATATATATATATATATATGAGAAATTATAAGAGGAATCATATGCGATAGATACATCAAGTAAAGTACAGCTCACTAGCGGCTCAGCTCCGTTCAGCATCTCCGAAGTACCGGTCCGGCAAAACTGTAGCATATGCTCGGAGCGTCACCTAGCCCCACCTTGGCCAAGAACCGTCCAGAGCGAGCTGTGTTTCACGGGATCTAAGCCTGATCCGGGTAAATCTTGGTAGTTCGACCGTTGATATCGAGTGCTCAAGATGTGGGAGCGAGGATCTGAGTCCCTGGTGAAAGAAAACGGAGAGAAAGCGCACTGCCGAAGGAGAAACGACAGACTTGCCATTGGGACAAAGGTCATCGACTCAGCGGTGGGGGATATTTACTGTTGCCATTTGGGAGTAGAGGTGGCAAATTGTGTCGGCCCGGTCTTATCGTGCCGGGTCGGCACGGCGCGATAAAGGGAGGGCACGATAAGGGTTAACCCAAGTACGGCCCTTTAAAATGTAAGGCCGGGCCAGGATGGCACGATAAGAAAGGGTCGGCCCGGCCCGGCACGATAATCTCTATTATCCTTTTTTCCCCTGGCAAATCTTCCTTATCTTTCAACAATTCAACTAAACAAATAAACTGATAAGTAAAATCAAATGAAATAAAGTCTGAGCTAAATCTATCATAAATTAAAACATCTCAAAAGATAAAACAACAAAACAAGAACATTGCTCAAGCCTCAATCACATCCAATATTACTCCAACCCTCAATCACAAAACAAGCTGCTCTTCAGGGACCTAAGCATTCCAGGTCTCTCTTTGGAAGGTTTGCTGCTCAAATACACGAGAAGGGTTCAGTCAAGCCCTGATGCTAAACCCATTTTCACAGCAAGATAAGCTCTGCCAATTGCTGGCAGCAGCAATTCCTTTAAAATTCCTCCAGCATTTTTTTAAAACCCCTCCGCCTTTGAGAATGCACTGCTAGCATCTCTAATCCCCTGTTTGGATTCAGAGGGCAATGGATTGGAAAGCTTTGGCATATGTAAAAGGTTTAACGTTTGAGTTTGATAAACTGCAGTGTGGAGTGATTGTCGAGCGGTGTTGCCTTGTTTAATGTATTTCTCGGCGAGACTGAGACCCATATGCCTAGTAGTCAATAGGAGAGTGACAGGTACAAGAAAATTCCAATGGTGAAGATCAAACTTAATCCGTCAGGGGGATCTCAAGCAACGTACCAGAACAAGCTAGGATTGTCCTTGTCCCGTTCAAGATACTCGCGATTGATCAGATCCTTAATCCTCTTCTTGATTGCTTTGAAGTCGGGCTGCAGAGAAGCAGGACCCAGTTACCCCCCAAATCAAAAGCCAAATCCATAATGGCCACTAATAATACTAATCAAAGCTGCTAAGCAACTTATATTGGCTAAAAGGAACTTATATTTTTACCTGATACTTGATGTTGGA
>CXYZ01007473.1:539863-563941 GCA_900006705.1 Sonneratia caseolaris
AGTGTGAGGGGAAGGCATATAACTCAAACATAAAATATATCTTCTTAAAATCCAACTCTTATCAATAAAATGAACTGTTATAGCAAGGTAACCATCATTATTTATTGTTGTCCACAAGTATGATGTTAGGCTAACTTTACTAGAATTCCTTGATAACATGCTCTCAATCTTCTTCTTCTCTAATTCATAGAGCTTCAACATATCAGCCTTTGCAATATTCCTAGAAATATGTTGTATATATGGACGCATATATTCAAAGCAAGCTCTAATACCCAGATATTCAACAAATTTGAAGGGCAAATTATGCATAGTCATGGCAGCAGCAAGTAATTCTCGAAATTTGTCATGATCAAATGATGTATCAGTTAGGCCTATGATGCCATGAGAAGAGGATAATAACATCTGACCTATGTCTCGTGTATCTTTCTTCAAACATTTGTTCATGTGACGTAGCAAATGGCCAGTCCCACCTCCAATAGCACAAGTAAACTCCTTCCGACAATATGTGCATCTACACTTTTGTGTGACATCTTTACCCAAAGGAAGCTTTTCAAAATGATTCCAACATTTTGACCTCTCTTTCCTAGTCCTTTTCTTTTGTTTAATAGAACTGGTTAGATCTACTGCTGTCGATGTTGGCGTTGGTCCTATTGGCATTGGAGTCGGAGCACTTTTTGCTTGTTCAATTATGTCAACATCTTGTTCGATGTTGTTCATATTATCATCATTTATATAAATGTCAATATGGACTCCTTTTTCTATCCCTGCCATCTATGACCTATAAGAAAAATAAATCAATCAAATTAAGGCAAAAATAAGGNNNACACTTTTGTGTGCCATCTTTACCCAAAGGAAGCTTTTCAAAATGATTCCAACATTTTGACCTCTCTTTCCTAGTCCTTTTCTTTTGTTTAATAGAACTGGTTAGATCTACTGCTGTCGATGTTGGTGTTGGTCCTATTGGCATTGGAGTCGGAGCACTTTCTGCTTGTTCAATTCTGTCAACATCTTGTTCGATGTTGTCCATATTATCTTGCTGAAGAAGAAAAGAACATAACTTAGGCCTCCAACTCAAGCAAAGCGAAACTCTTGTAGAAATTTTCAGGTTCTTCATTCATACACAGTACAGATTATAGTAATATGATCAATGAAAGAGTAAATATGGGAAGAGGACTCTCTGACTTGAAGTTCGTTGCTACTTCTCCTGTAGTAGAACACCTTCTTCGACTCTTCCCCTTATAATCTCTCAACTTCCTATGAGCTGAAACTCATCAGTGCAGTCTCGCTCGAAAAGGAGTTTACAGCAGCTGCCTCTTCTGATCGTCTTGGCCAAGATGAGAACCAGGAGAGAAGATCAATTACCCAGTGTTCGACGCCCACCACTCTTCTGTCAGAAAGAAGGTGCTGCAGCGATTTAGCCCTATTTCCCTTCGATTGCGTCTGTCTGTGTGTGACTTGGTTAGGTTAGGGTTTTGTTTTTCCTAATTGGGCTAACGTGCCGGCACGGCCCAAGAATCATTAGGCCCAGCACGCCCGTTAATATTACCGGACCGTGCCAGCACGGCACGATAAGCCCTAACCCAGCATGGTGTTATTGTGTTGGGCTGAATTTTGCCAGGCATATTTGGGAGCAATTTGTATGGTGGTGGCGAGTTTGAAGGGATAGGGTTTTGAGGGGGCAGGGGGAAGAAGTGGAAGGGAGTTTTTTTTTTTATCGGTACTATTCGGGGACGCGGAACAATCGACTAATCAATTGGACAGTGTATTATATAATTCGAGGGTTACTAATCAAATCCCAAATACTGTCATTCAAGAATTTTAAATTATTGGTAAATTAATAATATATAATAAGATATATTATATATTATTAATTTACCAATAATTTATTAGCCCAAGTGCTATTAAATCAGGAAAAAGAATTTAAAATGTACATAAATTTAAAAATTCAAATAAAGAAAAAAATAAAAATAATAAAAAAGTGGATGGAATGACTAAAACAACCATTATATTCCACTATCATTTGGTTTAAATCTGTCAGATGTAGTTTTTTTTTATTATTAATAAAAAAGAGAGGGTATTAGCAATGGGGACTCACTGGTTCGTACTTTCTTGCTCAACCGCATATATTTCGGACGAGATTGAGCGAGTCTTATGCCCCATCATCAACCATGAAGAGCAAACGGTCTGCAAGTATTATCGACACACTTGTCATAGAGGAATTGAATCCAAAACTTTATTATTGTACATTTTATTATCTAGAATAATATTTATTTTTTACTCAAATATTCACATGTATAATGAAAAAGAATTGAATTAATACAAAATGGCAGGCAATCATATAGTGATTCCAGTTGTCATTTTCATCGTTCAATTCATTCCATGAATACTCCTAAATAAATTAATGGACAAGTAATTAATTACGAATAACCCGTAGTGCGAACTGTGGAAGGCAACATCCAGCTACCACCACCACCACCGCTGCCGAGTCCAGCTTAAACTGACCAATCACAATCTTGTTGACCCAAAGGCAGAACACCGGTAAACACACGTGTCAGATGAACAGCATCCTCGGGCAAAACAACCGCTGCTCTTGCCACGTGTCGGATGGAGTTGGTTGTCCTGTGGCGGCCATCCTCCGCCACATGATTTTGACCGTCCCCAATCCCAGTCAGGCGCCAAGCCGCCGCTTATGGACACGTGTCCAACCATCTTGATAGACGCCGTTAACTCACAGCGTACCAGAAAAGTCCAGGGCTTCTATTAAGATGGACAAAAAAGTCGGCGTAAAACGGAAAGCACATTCAAAACAGAGCAGACGAGACCAAATTGAATTTCCCTGCCCTCCTGAAAACTGATTCCCACGGGAAACAGGTTAACCATTTCGTCATTCAACCCATATTCTTCAGAAATCTCCATTTCTTTGCAGCCAAGGATTGCAATCGAAGTTTTTCCTTCTTCCATTTCCCAATTTCAACTCCTGGGGTGTGCTTCTTATTCTATTTTCTGCAGGGTACCCTCCCCGACCGGCTGTCTAAATATAGAGGGAGCTGGTTTTCTTTTCTTAATTCGTGTTTTTGTCGTCTTTCTTTCGCCTTTCTATACCTTTTTCCTCTTCATTTCCTGCAATTTGGAAAACAATTTTCTCAAAGGGTCTGATCAAAAGTTGTATTTTCCTCGTTTTTTTGGGGGCAATTCCAGTTCGGTCTCTCTGTTGTTCAAATCGTTGTTTTATGTTCGTTCTGACATTGCCAAGAGGAACTCCAATTTCGATCCATATCGACAATCAAAGCCGTTTAATGCTAAAATTTGCAACTACTCACCCAGCAGGAGCAACGATTGCTAGGAACAGAGAAAGGTTTTAACTTGTTGGAATTTTCCAGAAGATTGCCAATGGCAGTGGAAGCGAAATCGATATCTTCCACCTCTACTCTGATACTAACGTCGGGCGCGAGCGGGAGAATAAATGCCCTGTTCTCGCTCCGAGTAATGCGGAGCCTATTGATGCTAATCCACGCATTTGTCCTTCTGCTGCTCTTGCCGTTCCGTCGTCAGCCAAGACGGGTGGCTGCATCCACCGTAGTGGTGGACAAGGCGGCAGGAGCGTCGGATGAGAAAAAGCAGGGTGAGGGAAGCGGAGGGAGTGGGCGGCGGGCTAGTGGCGCCGCTTTGGTTAGGGTCCCGACGCCTTGGTGGAAGGCTGCTGCTATGGCGGTCGACCAGGACGTGGCCGCCAGGCGGGCCCTCGCGAAGAGGAGGGTTATACAGGAAGATGATGATGATAATTGTGCCCGAGAATTTTCATTGTTCAATACGTCCCACACCCTGTTCACGCAGTCATGGACTCCGATTAATGTTAAGATCAGGTAACGAAGGAATTTTCGATTTTCGCAATTGGGTTTCCTCTTGTTACGTTGGATTCCTTAACTGAGAAGGGAATCGAACCTATTGAGCGTGATGCCTAGCCAGAATGGCAAAATCCCCTTTTATCTGGAATTGTTTTTTCTTTAGAACTCTAATATAATAAGAAGTTTCTATTTTATTGACTAAATTGAAATAATAAAACCATTTCTTGCCGGGTTATTGATCCTCAAGGACATCGATGTTACGTTGGAGTCGCATGTTTTCCCCTGTGAAACATCCACGTCAAGCATATTTGCTGTTTGTTGTAGAAAATGGGACGTGAATTTGTCATCTTTTTCTACAGCAGTTCGATGTGTTTATTGGAATCATTCATGAATCGGAGAATGACGGTAAATTTGTCAAGTTCCTTGCATGCATTTATCTAGACATTCGAAATACTTCTATTTCTAAAATTCGGAATCATTTTTGTTCTTCTCCTCCATCAAGGAAAATGATTTTTTTGGCTCCGCTCTTGCAGAATTGAAGCACTTCAAAGGCATAGTCTCTTGTACCTGGGCACAAGTACGATGGATGCCATCATAAATTCAAATATGTTCTTCGTGAACCTTAAGGAATGCCATGATCTGCATATATGTTCTTTCTTGTTGATGTTGATGAGCAGAAACATTCTATAGGAACAAACTGTCAATTTGTTATCTGTCTGTTTCTCATCCTATTAGTTAATTGTGGCAGAACAATTTAATGATAATATGGTCCCATCTTCATTCCACCTTTGTCGCATACTTGCAAACATACGGTGGAGTTTACAATGCTCAAGGAATATTATCCCATCCCTTTCTTCTGAATAGAAGATATGATAATCTTATCAGCATTTTTCTTTAAAGTTTCAGTAAACCACATGAACTGTGAATAGATATACATGTTAGTTATATGGCATGATGTAATAATGTTTGCCTAGTTGGTCCAGGTTCTTGGATAATATCAGTGGTTCTGCATATAAAGTAGAACCATGAGATTAACAAGCTCACTGTGATTCATCTTGACTTCCTTTCATAGTGGTGTTATGTAACCTCATTAGTTTGTTTTCTGCTGTTGCTGGTGTGGGGTGTTTATATCTTCCTTGAAAAGTTTGTTATAATAATAAACTTGTATCTGACCTTTTTCAGGGGATTGGTTGTTATTTTGCATGGACTGAACGAGCACAGGTTAGCATTTTATGTCCTAATGTGATTCAAGAATTTTTGTTTCAGACATTGCTCAGCTTGTGTTGATTGTCAACATCGATGTTAATATGATGATGACAGTGGGAGATACAGTGATTTTGCTAAGAAGTTAAATGCGAATGGATTTAAGGTCTACGGCATGGACTGGATTGGTAAGTTGAAATAACTATCCTGGGCAAAGCTAGTCAAGTTTTTCACCTCCCCTCAAATGAGGACGAGCAGTAGTGCTCTATGGTTTGGAAGAGTGTTTTCTGTCCCTCTTTAGCTGTATGTAACATAGGATCTCCTCTGTTTTTCGTTTGAATAATTTCCCACTGCAGTTTTGCATAGAAAGAACATGTATTGGAGTGAAGGCAAAGGTGTTGCTTATAGAGCAATTGGAACTAGATGCATTTCTTTCCTGATATTGCGATTTTGGTAGGGCTTAATGTTGTTTGTGTCAGCATCTGCTAGTCATCTGTTTGCCTAGACCAAGCTCCTTGCCTTTTTGAGTGGGGTTGAAACCAAACATAGCAATTCTTCGTCTCCTTTCCTGGTACGAAGATGCTGCAACATCTTGAATCAATGGTGATTTTACAGAAGGAAACAGACAATATCGCTGTAGCAAAGTCTCCAATTTAACTTCAAATGCTGGTAGAGAAAATCACATCTATTACTTATTACTGCATGTAAAATATGTAATTCTTCAACAATACATCTATGTTTGGATGATGCAGGATAATTGAATATTCCATTTCCGGTGCAATATGGGTGCAAAGCTTCCCTCATTGTGTAAGCGTGTATCACACTTTACAGGAAACCTATAATCGGAATGGAAAAGAAAAGAACATTTCATTAGACACCCTTAGCTTCTGATGTCATCTTTGTTTTTAAGTATTGGACTATTAGGGACTATGATTAATATTCTCTGTTGCATCGAATTGCAGATTCACTTCTAATGAGTTTACTTCTTAAACAAAACCAGTTAATAGGTCCCAGAGATTGAAAGTTGAGATTGGAAACTTCCTCAACATTGACCAATTTATCTTCCTTGATTTAATGCTTTATCCAGTTTGTCTGATCAAGCTTTGTTATGCTGAACTTGTGGCCAGGACATGGTGGAAGCGATGGCCTTCATGCATATGTTCATTCTCTTGACATCGCAGTCAGTGATCTGGTAGAAATTATGGAACTGAAACATTATGAATCGTTTGGTTGATCTCCATACATCTATGTTTACAGATTTTCTGATTCTTGTCATTCAATTTTTTACTAGTAGAAGCTGTTCCTCAAGAAAGTGTTAGCTGACAATCCTGGCCTCCCCTGTTTTTGCTTTGGCCACTCCACAGGTGGCGCTATCATTCTGAAGGTAAAAGTCTGTTTAAGGCCTGATGCTGAAACAAGCTCAGTTACACGTCTTTTTTTACACTGGAGTATTGGTATGCTGGACTAGGCTTTCTCTAACACAGAATGTTCTAATGGACGTAGGCTGCACTTGACCCAAAAGTTGAGGCTCAGATAGCTGGTCTTGTTCTAACTTCACCTGCAGTGGGGGTTGAGCCATCCAATTCAATTTATACGGTTAGCGATGACAAACAACATTTGCATTCTTAAATATGAGTATATGAAGATGTTGTAGTTTTTTCTTCCTCTCCCAACCGGAATCTTCCTGCCACAAACTATTCTGTGCAAGTGTTTCCATTTTGGGGATTTAGTGTATAACTCAGTTGTCTTCTCCTTGTTACCAAGCCACGCTAGCAAGAGAAGTTTTTAGGTCATCATTTGAAACATGTTGCATCGTTTAAAAGCCCAAGCATGAAACTGTTATCTTGGGAGAATTCAGACATCAGCCCCTTAAAAGTTTGGTTTATTTCCTTTCCATCTCAGGTGCTTGCTCCAATTGTTTCATTCCTATTGCCAAGATACCAGGTCAGCTTCTCAAACAAGAAGGGAATGCCAGTATCAAGGGACCCTGGAGCACTTGTGGCCAAGTACTCGGATCCACTTGTTTACACAGGTTCAATTCGGGTCCGAACAGGCTACGAGATTCTCAGGATCGCCTCCTTCTTGCAGCATAACATGGCAAGAGTGAGAGTCCCGTTTCTAGTCCTCCATGGAACTGCAGACACCGTGACTGACCCGGAGGGCTCCTTGAAGCTGTACAAGGAAGCCTCGTCAGCTGACAAGACAATTAGGCTGCTCGACGGGTATCTGCATGATCTGCTCTTTGAGCCCGAGAAGGAAGCCATTGCAGCTGACATAATCCAGTGGTTCAACTCCAGGGTACAGCAGAAGTAATGCGGACCCAGGAAAAATCCATTTGCAGTTGTCTTCAACGGAGAATGGAAACTAGGAAGGGTGAAAGTGGATCAGAGCAACAGGAAGAGGCTGAATAAATAAGAGAGATTCAGCATCTTCTGATGTTGTAAGCACTAGACATGAACTAATATGGCTTTTCCCGTTTGATTCTGCCGCTATCTCAGGGTTTCGGAACCTGTGCTCGATTGATCGGTTCGGCGAAATGATAACTGGTTCATATGTTGATGTCAACGCGGTGTCACTTTGCAGCAGGATCTCATACACAACCTCCGAAACTGACACTAAACCATTTCCCGGGAACCTTGAAATTCTCTTGGCTATGTTCACTGTGCTCAGGCAAAGGGTTAACCGATCAGTTGTCTTCAATTTTTTTCCCCCTTTTGTTCTCTGCAAGACTAACAAGGAAGCGCACATGGTAATATACCATGTCAAATTTCACTTGATTATAAAACCGTAGTGTAAATTTAACAATATTAGTTCCTTCCACGGGCTTGCAAATTCATCTTGAAATGGGCTAACAACGGTCCAACAATTTATGGCAAATCGGGCCCCATATTGAAGAAGCTTCTAGAAATTGTTACATCAGCCCATGAGCCCAATAGAGATTTACTCTCCTCCGGTCTAGTCTCTCCATTTCTCTGTCCCTCTGGTGACTGATATGTCCTCAGTATCACCAAGGAGTCATCCTCTAGTTGGAAGAAGCTCGAGCTCGAACCAGTGTCTGACATGCCTTCGCAGGGGAAGAAGCTGATCAACAGCCCAGATGGTTCGCTCTTTCTTCTTCTTCTTCGTCATCATCCCCATTTACTCTTTTGGGTCAGTCCTGCGCGGGAAAAGACTGAACTTTGAGGAGTCAGTTATTGGGTTTTCTTTGGCATCGATCTCTTTCTTTTATATATTTCATGATGCTTTGGTGGCCGTCAATAGGATAGGCAGGTCCCTATTCTCTGATCAAGTGATGCATTCTGCGACTTTAATGGCGGAAGCATCAATAAGATTCTTCCAGTAATTGGCAATGCTAGAAAATGTACAGCATATATATTGCTTTTGTTTCTGAAGTATGTATTGTTTAACTTGGTTCCTTTGTAGTGGTTGTGACTGAGTTCATTGAGGGTCTAGTTGAAACTTATCCTGGACTTCAGTATTTGGATGGCTTCCCCGAGGTAAAGAATGGCCCTTTTTTTTAATACCTAGTGGTTATTTAATGACGTTATACACACACACACACACATATAACGTATTGTGCTCACGTTTCATCGTCAATGACAATACAGGTCAAGGTCGTACTGCGTGCTGATGTTTCAGGTCCTACTTATGACAAAGTTGCCGTTATATCAGGTTCTGGACCAAATAGAATGTTGTGTTCTTGATTTCCACGTTGACATCTTCAATTTGGGTCATATACAACCGTATAAAAACTCTAATTTTTTTGTTGCTTCATGAATATCTTGTGCCCCATTTAAGGAACTTTATGATAATTGCAATAACTTAAGTTTACTGATGACCTTTTTACTTAGGTGGGGGCAGTGGACATGAGCCTGCTCATGCAGGATTTGTTGGAGAAGGAATGCTTACTGCTGCAATTTGTGGAGATGTTTTTGCCTCACCTACTGTTGATGCAATCTTAGCAGTGTGTTCTCTTATGATTGAGTTACCATGGTAATTAATCATCTTGTAAAATGTTAGTATTGTTTTATTACTCGTTCACCTTCTGGTATTTAGGGTATCCGTGCTGTCACCGGGCACATGGGATGTCTACTCATCATCAAGGTGCTTCACAGCTTCAATTGCTTGAATTGCACTTTTTTTTTCATCAATAACAAAACAGCAGGCATAACAATGTCTGGTTTGTTTATTTGTACTTTTGGAATTTGCATTAGTCAACCATGATTTTTCTACTTGAACTGTTCCTTCTGTCTTTTGTTAGATAATGAATATCTAAGAAATAGGAGTTTGATAATTGAATAAGTGGATTGACTGCAGAACTATACTGGTGACCGCTTGAATTTTGGTCTCGCTGCTGAGCAAGCGAAGTCTGAAGGTTACATGGTTGAGGTAGTTGGTATTTCTCATTTGTTGCTCAAGGAGGCTCCCTGAACTTAATTGTTTATAAAACTGAACCATTTGATGCTTCTCCACAGACTGTCATTGTTGGGGATGATTGTGCTTTACCTCCTCCTCGAGGCATTGCTGGGAGGAGAGGTTTGGCTGGGACCATCTTCATTCACAAGGTTTCTCTCAGTCCCCAAGTCTCAGCATTCATTTCTTGTGTTGTGAGGGTGGCATTATTGTTAATTGGTAAAGATACATGTGCTTGATGCCCCGCCCATGGTATACATTTAACTACTGACTTTGCCAAATTGGAAAAATAATTGAGCCTCTCGGTCTGTCATTTTACCTTGAGAAGTAGAAAGAATATTCATTTTACTAAACATTTGCGGATCCAATCATGATCTAAAACTGTATCCTGAGCAATTGCAATAATTGGGTAAAAATTTGGAGATCCAACTACAAGAAGATAAGAGATGATCCATCAACTTGAGACACAGAAGGGTGGATTTTTTGACCTTATCTTTTGACTCCTATGTTTTTGTGGGTGGGGATCTAATGTAAGGAAGTTGTCATCTCCCCATTCTTTGCATCTGTCTAGAGATTATAGAATGATACAACTTCATGGAATGTAATTCCCATCAACACAAGTAGACTTTTCCAGTCAAGGGGAACACTCTACCTTCTAGATTTCTCTTGCAGTCAGATATATCTGCATTCATTTAGACTGTAGCTTAATCTTTTGTATATACTCTTTATTTTATTCCCTGATATTTCTGGTCCCACCATCCATTTTCTCATGCTTCTAGTCTGACAAGTTTATCCATGTAAATTATTTTAAGGTTGCTGGAGCAGCTGCTGCTGCTGGGCTTTCTCTTGCTGCTGTCGCAGCAGAAGCAAAACTCACCTCTGAAATGGTCGGGACAATGGGTGTCGCCCTATCTGTCTGCACTCTACCTGGTCAGGTCACATCTGATCGATTAGGCCTGGGAAAAATGGAACTTGGTCTTGGTATAGTAAGTGATTATGAAGGCGCACACACACATACATATACATATTATTTGTACAATTATTGCCATTAAGTTACATGCGATATTATTGTCCATGGACTATATATGAGGATTTAGAATTTTTAGGGAAATCAGTTGCAGTACCAAAGCACCAGTTCTGTTCATTCATCCTGCTTCTCTTTTAATTATTCATTGTTATGTCTGCCACCATGACCCTTACTGGTGCAGACTTCACATTCCATTAACCTGATTTATTAGGAAAATTATTCCCTCAACATATGCTTCTATGTTAGTCATTTGTATCTGCTTAAATCTTCATTTGGCTTCAGGCAGATAATGGCAATTTTTCTTTCTTTCTTTCTTGTTTTTTTTTCAAGCATGGTGAGCCAGGAGCTGCTGTGGCTGATCTTCAGCCTGTGGACACTGTGGTCTCTCATGTTCTGAAGCAGATCTTATCACCAGTAAGTGTTGGCCAACTCCTTTTCCAAATTGCCTGCGTGATTCTTCTTCTTATTAAGCATCTGAAAGATCTTGAAAGATTTCCTAGTCATCGAAGTTGTCCCTTCATTGCTACACTTGCGTTGCTTATCTTTCCAGGACACAAAATATGTTCCAATCACCACAGGTGATAGAGTGGCAGTTATGATAAATGGGTATGTCAGGATTGCTGTTGTATATGGCATTTATACATGGATCAATGGAGCTAATGTCTATGTGGTTTTTGTTTCTTACATTGTGATTTTAGGTTAGGTGGGACTCCCACCATGGAGTTAATGATTGCATGTAGAAGCACAGTAGCTAAATTACAGCTGGAACATGGTCTTGCTGTAGATAGAGTATACACTGGATCCTTCATGACCTCTCTTGATATGGCAGGTCCAATATTATTACTATTAGTATCAATTATGCGTTTCACCAACAACACTCTCCTCGAGTTTTTCTTTTCTTTATTTGCCTCTCAGGTTTTTCAATCTCCATCATCAAAACAGAGCAGTCATTGTTGCAACGATTAGATGCTGCAACTAAGGCTCCTGCATGGCCTGTTGGAGCTGATGGTCTGTTCTTCTTTCTGTTCAGCTCCTTTAATTACTGTTATCGAATTTTCCAAGAAAAGTGACTAGTGCAATTCAGATATCTATGGTTTGGTGCAATCCTCTCTTTGAATGTTGTCAAGAAACAGAAACTTCTTTTCAAGAAAGGTCAATCTCTCTTGAGAATTTTAGCAGCGCTGACTGCAAACAATGCCATCACAGTTGATTCAATTATTGTTCTTCATATAGAAAGTGAATGACATAATATTTTGTAATGTTTATGGTCTAGTTAATCCTTATGTCATAGACAGTAACAATAACATTTAGTCCAGTTTCATCTCAAAACTTTTCTTTTCTAGAAGAGAAACAGATGATGATTGTGAATTGTGTTTTATAGCTCAAATGAAATCCTATTTGCAGGTAATCATATCACTCCCAAGGTTCCTATTCCACTACCTTCCTCATGCTTAAGAGAGAGCCATGAGGTATAGAATTAAGCCACATTATCTTTGTCAAAAAATATCTGCGTACAAGCAAAATGCAGAAGTTTGAAAACGTATCATGGTTTCTTTTCTCTATTCATTTTCATTTTCTCAATCTCAATATGTACAAAAATTTGTCATTTTCTTCACAATAAAGTTACTCTTTGCTATACATTTTCTCATGAGAATATTTAGCTTTGTATTAGAGTGTTTGGATGTATAGTTCTTATCCTAATTGATCACAACTTCTGTGGGCCAGTTTCTGGGCCGGCCACCAAAATTGAACCAACATGGCCTTGTCCTTGAGGCAGCAATTGAAGCAGCTGCCCATGCAGTCATCAATATCAAAGATAGTTTGAATGAATGGGATGCCAAAGCAGGTGATGGTGATTGTGGTTCCACGGTGAGTCTCCTTGTATGCCACTCTTTGGATGAATTAACGAAAAAATTGCCCTTCTTTACCTGTTCATATAAGTCATTGCATTGCTGTGAAATTTCTTATGTTACAATTCTTCCTTGGTTCTGCAGATGTATAAAGGTGCAACTGCAATTCTTGAGGACCTGAAAACACAGTAAGTCTAATATTAGGAACCTTGTGAACGTTCATATTGTTGGCATTTTATTTTGGATGGTCAACTTCATAATTCCATCTTCAACTGGATAAACAAAGTAGCCTAGATTTAATAAGATTTAAATGGATGATCTTATCTATTGACATTCTCCTTCTTGTTCCTCCCAGCTATCCTCTGAGCAATGCAGCCGAAACAGTGAATGAAATCGGAAATTCTATCAGACGAGTCATGGGTGGAACTAGTGGAATCATGTACTAAATATCAACTTTCTTTGTTCTGATGCATGTTTTTATTTATCTTTACATACATGTTCTTCAATTTGTAGTGAAATTATATATTGGCACTTCTTTCTTGGAATAGATACAATATATTGTGCAAGGCAGCCTACTCAAGCTTGAAGGCAGGCAATGAGTCAGTGATTACACCTAGACAATGTGAGGGTTGCTCTCTCTACTTAATTTTCTTTTAAGATGACTCCGTATGTTTAATCAATCAACAAGGAACCAGGTAAAAATGGATCATTCTGTACTTGAGCAATCAAAAGTTGCATTCTCTGCCGTCATAGAAATCATGAACCTCGTAGAACATTTCTTTACGTGCAGGGGCTGAAGCTCTTGAAGCTGCAATTTCTGCGGTTAGTAAATATGGAGGAGCAAGTGCAGGTTACAGAACCATGCTGGATGCTCTTATTCCAGCATGCTCAGTGCTTAAGGAGGTCAATGAGTATCACGCTTTTTATTTTGGCATTTCCTTTGTTGTCTGTGATATTG
Source organism: Sonneratia caseolaris (assembly GCA_900006705.1). Lineage (NCBI taxonomy): Eukaryota > Viridiplantae > Streptophyta > Magnoliopsida > Myrtales > Lythraceae > Sonneratia > Sonneratia caseolaris. The sequence goes on from CXYZ01007473.1 coordinate 553,160, forward strand.
TCGTAATGAGTAAAGGTTTGTTCTTCAACAGCGATTAGATGGTGGGGACGAACCTCTGACTGCATTTGTCCTCTCATCTGAAGCAGCATTGGTTGGAGCTGAGGCGACCAAGCAGATGCAGGCACAGGTAGTGCATTCTTCATTCTTTCTTTCCACTCATATGTAGAATGCATTACGGAATTATTCATATCTGTCAGCATCTTCATTTCTTTGTAATTTAGAATGAAAAAGCACGCACAACAAACAAGACTCATATCTTATTGGAAAAAGCTGTAGTTGCAATATATAGGTTATAACATTGTGCTTCAAATGACTCAATCATGCAGGCGGGTCGTGCATCTTACGTATTGGTCGAGAATCTCACCTCAGTTCCAGACCCGGGCGCTGTGGCTGCAGCTTCATGGTACAGAGCCGCAGCATTGGCTGTAAAGGACAGATCCCAATGCCTATGAACCCTGGTCTCCTTTCCCACTCCAGATTTTTGTTTGATGAATTGCTCCACCCAAAGCTACAGCCTCTTTCTTTTTCCCCTTGGCCCCCAATGCTGCTGCACATTTTGCTTCAAACTTTCAAGTTTCTCTCAGAACTGTTTGGTTTCTAAGGGAATCGGCTATTTTCCCCCGACATAAATGCTGTGAAATGTGCTGAAACAGACAAGATGGAAGTCCTTAATCTGCAAATTCCATGAGTATATTGTTTGTAAGTCACGCGAGCCATTCTCAGTCTATCTGTTATGCTTAATATCTCTCAAGGTCGGTTTCCTGCAGCTACAGTAATTCAATGAACAAAATCTCCAAAATGAAAAAAAATTATTATTGAAGCTGGCCGTTTCAATAATGAATTATTTTTTTTCTAAAGTTCCACTAGACTGGGCCAGGGGAATGAATTCATTGAGCCCAAGCCTACATTGTTAAATCCCTAGTTCAGGTGGCCCATTCTGTATTGGGCTTGGATTATTTTGCCCACATGTTGTGGGCCTAGGCCCATGAAGAACCCACATCTCGATGGGTTCAAACCGGTTTCAAAATAAATTGTTCTCCCAGCGGAAATGGGCTACTGGCCAATTACAGGGTGAAAGCAATTTGTTTCTGGAGNGTTCTCCCAGCGGAAATGGGCTACTGGCCAATAACCGGGTGAAAGCAATTTGTTTCTGGGGTAAAATCAATTGGTCGTCGGCCCCTGAATATTCTCTTTATTACGAAGACGTCCCTGTAGCTTAGAATTTATCCCCGTTATGCTCTGTCGGATTACGACTGGCTTTTACTTGAAGTGCCGAGCTCTGCAACTAATTCTGTCTTTCCCCATGTACAGCCAGCCCCACGTTCGACCCGCAAGTACGTAATTTTCTCGATTAATTTCTCGCTATGTAATAAACTCATTACGCATACCCCCATCGATTCGTACCTATAGATTGTAATCCGGGCTGACCTTAATTACCGTGGTGTCGAATCTTTCTCTGTAATTTTAACATTCTCGGTACTCTTATGGCGATTGGGTTAGATGCCCCCATGATTGTAAAAGCGTACGGCCTCGTTTTGCCCTCCTCCCCGGTGTGAAAGTTGGCGAGGCTAATAGATAAAGCATTCAGGAGTTGTCGAGGGAGAAGCTTCACATGGCCCCCCAGCAGCTAAAGCGGAAGACAAAACACTTTACCATTCGTTTTTTTTTTTGTTTTTTCATTTTCAATTTCGAGATTTTTATGCCTTTTTCTGCTGTCGTTTTTGAAGGTTTTTTTTTTAAAAAAAAACTTTCTGCTCTTTCTTTAAATAAGCAAAACAGGAGCAGTTCTGTCCGTTCGTACAGCTTGTTGTTCACTGTTCTAACTAATTACACCCACATTTACATTGTAATAGCTTCAAATTTTCTATTCTTGGAACATACAACCAATGATCTAGAAATTCAATAGACTCTTATTTATTCATATTAATATTTTTAATCGCCTGTTAAAAAATAGAAGCTTATAATATTCAATCATGGATTTTCTCCAATTTCTATACTAAGTTTGGATTTTTTTATACAGGAAGAAATATTCAGCCATCACTTTCCATCTACTGTCGTCAGTACTTTTAATCCATCAGTTGATCAATGCCCAGCATATCTATATATGTATAAGAAATAAATTAGATGAGATGGTGGAAGGGTAAAGGGGGAAAAGAAGCAAGAAAGGCCCACTGATTCTCACGAAAGGGAAAGATGGTAGAGATAAATGAGAGTTCTCTTGTCTGCGCCTGCGTTGTCTGAGTTTCGGCCTTGCAAAAGACGTCAAAATCTCTCTCTCTCTCTCTATTTCTGGGGATACAGTCTGATGAGCCATTTAAAATCTTGAAAGCTTTGGCACTGAAAAACATGGCATCTCCCTCTGGCATTTATGACACCTCTGTCACGCCCCTGTCAGTTCCTCTCTCTCCTTTCACCTACATTTGACCGTCCCTCAGCTCGACGGGTCGATGAATGCTGATTCACTCTTTCAACTTAAAGCGGGCGAAGATTTGACTGGGTAAGCTACAAGATGATTAATTACGAATAGTCGCTGTAGGTTTATGATGAATAGAGCGATTTGACATTTTGACATCCTGTTGATCAAACAAGAGCGTGTGTAGGACGTGTCTCCATCGGCTCTTAGCATAGATCTTGCTTTATCAAGTCATATCCATGTTAATTCCATCGAACTGCAGGATCAGGAAGTATATGTTTCTGAAGTTTTCTAATAAGAAGTATGATTTGACCTAGTCTGGTTAATTAGGGTTTTTGAATTTGAGATGGCCACCCTAACTCTTCGACCTAAAAAGGATCTCCATTGCATGCAATTATCCAAACAGGAAAAAGCTGACCTACCGGTAGTTTTCTGAAATCATTCAACAAGAGACGTCCAAAAGCAAGGTAAGCTAATGATGCTTCCCTATGCCCAAATAAAGTAGTATGATGCATAGAACATGACAACCACTAATGCTGCAGTACCCCGTTCGAAATAAGATTTCCGATTTCTACTAAGGCATTTGATCGATCCCCTTTTCTCAAAGCATAGGGTTAGGGTTCGTCTTTGTACACATTCAACATGTTTTTTGGGAGAGGAACTTGCACCCTTTTCAAAATCGTATCTTACATGATAAAATTATTATGAGTAAATGTGGTCGGGTTTAATTTAATGGAATGAAATCTTTTAAGTATCGACTTTTTTTTAACCCTCTCTTTTTAACCATCAAATGAAGTGAATGGAGTGCGTATATAATGAGTAATTCATGAGTTTGTGAGTTCAATTTATCTTTTGAGCACATAATTTTTGATAGGATCACTTACAAGTATATTTGAAAAAAATCACTTTTTTTTTCATGTATGTAAGGCAATGAATAGTTTTTTGGGTGGATGAGAACCTTTTCTTACTTTTGAGAGATAAGATATGCTATTTGAGAAAATTCTCAGTGCGAACAAAAGCAACTGGGAGATGAAATAGAGAGGATGACAATATAAGATGCACTTATTACTAACCAAAAACAAGTGATTAGTGTACTTATGAGTGACATTATCTACTAATTAATTATGAGACATCTAAGAATTAATACACAAAACAAAAAAAAGGTCCATCCTAAGCCACTTCTCTCCCTTCGTTATCTTGTCCACCGGTATACGAGGAAGGAAGTTTACACGAACAAAAAGCAAAAGATGAGAACTGATATCATACTTTATCACTGCTAGCTCGGTCGTTCTTCTCAATTTCCGCATCAGTCCCAGCTGATGACATGTTATTGTAACTCAAAACGAGCGAGTTCTCATCAGGAGTAGGACGAGGAGGTAGTGGGGCCGCAGCTGCATTGGAATGGAATTGCCGCTTACATGCATGGCAAGTTATTTGGAGAATGGTGGAGTTCACTTGCATTGTGGCTTGCTCTTTCATGGCCATTGCCCTCTCGAGCTCACTCTGAGCTTGTTGCCTTATTCTCTTCACATTCGCAAACTCGTGCTCGGCCACTTCGATCTGCTTCCTCACCTGTTGCCTCACTTCCTCTGCGAATGCTTTCTCTGCCAGCGCCAATCTCAGCTGCTCTCGTGCTTGCTCTTTGATTCTTGATGTGCTTGCGGTAATCTTCTCTTGGTCATCGCTCGGATTTCCCGAAGAATTTCTACCTACAACATCTCTAAAAATTGTGATACGTGACTAAATATGTTCCGTAAATCGAACCAGCCTATTAATTTTTAGTTAATGATATTTATTATACCAAATTTTATTTCTCTTAAAAAAACAAGAAGTAAANTGATATTTATTATACCAAATTTTATTTCTCTTCCAAAAAAAATGAAGTAGAAAAGTACAAATGAGCATCATTACAATATGGAAGAAAGTTGAGTTTATATTCTCTTCTTTTAGCCAATGACCAAAAAGGTTTACAAAAGTTACCCGACAGCTGTAGTGAGTGGTAAAAAGCTTTCTGGAGTGTATGACCAATGCTCTAAAATAGGTCAAATAAATTAATGGCAGACACTGACAAGCTCCAATAAAAAAAAAAAGGAGCACACTTCATCATGTTTGCTTCACGTACCGATATTGGACGATCCAATTGAGAGCTGCAACTGAGTCGAGTGATTCTCGTGTCTCTCGATGGAGACTGAAACGTCAATAGGATTCGAAGCAGTTGAGAGTTGAAGCTCCAAGTTGTGATGCTGCCTCCCGTTACTGTTATTGCTGATGTTGTTCTGGGAGGAACTGTTCACAGTTATAGGGCTCAGCAAGAACATGGACTCTCTTGGTTTTGGGAACATGTTCAAGTTATGAGCAGGTGGCAGCGGGGGCCAAGGAGCTGTGCTAAAGTTCGGCTCGCACGACGGGCTTGGGCTCGAGGTGGTTTGAGACAGGCAAGCGTATGGCAAGACTGGCATCTCCGATCTCAGACAGCCCATATGGCACGTGCCTTGATGCTCGATGAAGCTTTCCACCCTATCAAGTTGACGAGTTCGGCACGACAAAAAGAAGATTTGAATCATCTCATCACAGTGAGTCAAACCAAAAGGAAAAACATTCGCCAAACCGTACAATGAGACATAGAAAACGTTTTAAAAGACTGAATCAACTCTATCACGCGTCAAAACATCGAAGGGTGGTGAGGGATAAAAGGGAAAGGTAGCCCCTAATTTCATACCCACCCGCATAACTCGAAAATATGTGCAGAACTGCGAACCGAGAATCCATGATTGTACCCAACAAACTTGCAGCAACACTTGCTCAGGTATACATGTAAAGATGAGATTTTGAAACTCGGTTTCTCCACCAAGAGAAGAATGAACAATTGGACGTGTGGATGGATAAAGTAAAACGAAATGATACTCGAGTAGTGTATATTAAAACGGCATCCTTCGTGTACAGAACAGGGCTAAAGCCCAAGAAATGTAAACATATATCTCGGAAAAAACAAACCTAATATAGGAGAATGTTTGTAGATGAAACCAATAAGAGAATAACATCTGTCTTGAATAATCATAGAGCTTGGAAACTGATATGTAATCATTGTATACAAATATTATAAATGTGGACGAAGAGACAAGGAATAGATGCACACAATTTCACTAACGAATTTCAGCCGGACATTTGTTGACATCAATAAAAATGTTAGATTCAAATCTTTTGATTGTAAAAAATTTTTAAGAAAAAAATAAAAAACGGGACATGACAAGTCCTATGGACATGGATTTCTCGGGAACTGTTTGTGTTCTCTACACGACCAATGAACAGTGTTTAATTAAAGTATGAAGTTAAGGTTCCACCAGTCAATTTTTATGGAAACCTAGGCTTCTAGGTACTTCTTCCTCTTCTCTGACTTTGGCACTTTCCCTTTATGGAGCAGAAAGAATACATATATATGGAGATTAGAGAACAGAAAAGGGTTGAACTTGGAGAAGGAAGCTTGGTGGCAACAGCAATGGCTTCAAGCTGAGATCCAATGGTTTTAATTCGATTAGCATCGACAAAAACTTTTTATTAATTTCCATTTTATCTTACTCTCCATTATTACCAAAAGGGGTCATCTTCATGATGATGCATTTAAACCTGAAAATTGAATTTGGATGCCCACAGTATAATGCATAGAATGCTATTCTAAAAGGCCAAATTTGAAAGTTGAATGGGAGGAAAGATTGATCTGAAACATTCCGAATAATTGAGTAGTGTAAGACGGTTAGATAACTTATCATGATTCCCTTTCCCACACCCCCCTCCCCCCCCGGGGCAACAAAAAAAAAAAGAAGCCCTGTGTTGTCGGGCTTGAAAGTGTCGAGTTTCGTTTATGAGATGTTTATGAAGCATGGACATACTGTTATTAGCCCGTACAAGAAGAGATTGATGTGACTACGATGGATTGATGTTGTGTACATGTGTACCTCGAGAAAACACGGCCGCAGTCGCAGGAATGGCCTCGGGTCCCGCAGGTCTTGAGATGAGCCTTGTAATCGGACTGGACTGCATAGCCCTTGGAGCACTTGGCGCACACCCACTGTTTATGGTTGCTGTGCTTCCGCCGGTAGTGCTTCTTTATGCCGACAAGGTCCCCGAGCGCGTGGCACGGGTTGTGGTGGAGGCAGCTTGGCTCCGGGCAGACAAAGACCCTCTTCTTAGCCACCGGGGATTCCCTCTTCAGCAGCTTCCAAGGGACCTTGTGCCGCCTCCGGTGCATCTGCAGGTTCTGGTCCCTCTGGAAACCCTGGTTGCAGATCTCGCACACGTACCGATCTGACTCCAGTAGGGTTTTTGGCGACAGGGAAATCACCTCCGCATCCGGATCTGATTGGAAGCAAAACATTGTAATCCCAAAACAAAAAGGTCCAAATCCAGTAATTGATCAACCAAAAGCCCCAAACATATAGGAAACGCAAATTAATAATACATGTATATTTATATTTATTTGTACACGTATACACCTGGAGTCCCAGCAGGCCTTCTTTTCTTCTTGTTGGTAATGGTGTTTGTTCCAATCACTGGGCATGTGAATTGCACAGGAGGAGGATTGACTGTGCAAGGGACATGGATGCTGTTCTCCACCATGGTTGACAGTCTCAGCTCTCTGATATAAATCTGTCAGCTCCGTGAATCTAACAAGAAGCAAAAGCAATTCTCTGTGCTTTTGTGCTGTATCTATATATGTTAAATGAAGGAAAAGAGACACAGAGAGAGGGATGGAGATTCAGAAGCCCACAGAGAGGAAGAGAGAGAAGGGGAGGAGGAGAACTTCACCTTTCTCCATTAGCTTTTTGAGCTTTAAGCTTTTGTGTGTAAGCTTTGCTTTCATGGTCTGTGATCTCTCTATCTTCATCATCATCAATATGTACTCAGAAGAGAGAGATAGATAGAGAGAGACAGAGAGAAGATGATGGGGTTTGTGTAGAGGAGGGTAACAGAGAAGAGAGAGGCCCAATCAAACTGATAAGAAGTCTTGATGCCACAATGCAGAAGAATGGGGCCACAGAGCATATATGGTAGACATCCCCATCAATATAATATTGATGAAATCTAAAATCAAGAAAAAGAATTCTGGTGCAATTATATATATATATATATCAAGAATTACGAGTTTTATATTTAAATTTCACTAATTAAATATACTATACTCTTTTATTTTTCTCGTTTTTGCTGTCTACCGTTAACTCATGTGCTAACTCATTTGTAACTTAGGAGGAAACAAATGTGATACATATACATACACTCATACATTTGCATGCAGCAAGGGATCTATATGTATATATTATACAATACTGATATGATGCCAGCTTCAATTTCGTATGCAAGCAACCTTTCCTTCGTTGTCATCTTCTCCGCCAGCAAAACTAATCCTCTTTCTAGCCAATTATTGACCGATCTGCTTCTGTCCTGGCACAGACGGATGATTAATCGTACTGCATGCGTACATCGGCTGGACTTTTCAAGCCGAGTCCTGTGATCGTAGGTCCTCGATTAGACTAGACCAAAAACCTTGAGAAATCCACGTTAGATGGTGTCAATAGAGGTTAATCTCAATTAAATATAAGAAAATTTGTTCAACTAGGTATCACAATTTAAGTTTTTAATTAGATGGATATGAATCAAATCTCTCCACTCACCACCACTTTCTCCTCTCTGCAACCAAAGCCGACCACATTATGTATAAATATGTAAGGAGACAGTATACATTGATAAGAGTCAATTGAAATAATTCGATATTTTTTAATTTAAATGAATTTTCGAGTTCATACATATATTATAAATAGAGAAAACTTATGATCAATCAATCTGTGGCCTATAAACGTCATGGGACTTCTAGATTGGGGAGATGAATAATTTTGTAGCACAATCATTCGTCTCCATATTCCTGTAAGTCCACTTTGATTTTATCCAACTCCAACAATTATCGGCAATGGAGTATGGATTCCACCCCGTGTGCGGCAGCCTCCATTGACCAAAATACCCCTGTGCCACGTCCGCGCGGGCACCTAATTTGTTATGTGTTAAAAGCAGCTTTTCGCAAAGGGCGATCCTGAGGATGTTATGTCAGCCTCTCAAGGGCACGGCTGTCAGATCCAACATAAGTATTTATTATGCTGGCCCATTCTTTTTATTTCCATTTATATTATATAAGATCAAGTAATTGCACTATTTGTAACTCATTCATATTTAAATGATTGGATTTATTGAAAAGTACAATTATTTTAATTATATGCATTTATATTTTTTCGATACAGTTGAAATTAAGTGGGAAATAATAATACTAAAAGAGGTAAAATTAAACTAAGTAAAGTCGGGTTAAGATAGTCGTATAAATATCTTCGACAAGTAGGATTCTGAAGCCATCCGGTGGAGTCTAGTAAATATGCAATCATGTGGTTTTATTATTATTATTTTTCCTTAAGGAAGATGTGTGATAACATAAATCCTTAACTCCAAGCAATAGGAATTTGGATCCTCTACCATCAAAATCTAATCTTGTCCGCACTAATTCAATGTATGGCATTATATTTTGTCTGAAATTACTGTCTATGTTAATTCTTATACCGGATAAGTACTTGAGCATGTTTACGACAGCACAACTGCTCGGATTTATCGGACCCAAGTTTTGCCAGCTGATCGACCCCATCTCAGAGTCTCATGTTACATTCCACCGGTAATGATCAAATCCAAAATTGAAGCATTGATCTCTTTTAACTGTTAACTCAAAATGGTACTTGGTCGATTACTTAAAAAGGCCAATCCATCTCGTATTTGATTTATTAAGGTTGTGCTGAGTAATGTTCAGGGGCACCCTTTTTAGCACGTTGCATAAAGTGTAGATTTAGTTAATTGTAATTAATCGGCACAAATTAAAGAGTTTCCCTTTAGTGAGTCAACTTTATTCGAATCTAAATTGATAGAGTTATTGAGTTTTCGAATTACAAGTTTATAACATTAAAAAGAGAGAGAGAGAAGCAATGTGACAGGTGACATTGCACCCATTGGAAGCAGTAATCCGGGCCTCTTGTGCATGTGCTCCCGCCGACTGCCCGACCTGGACATTCGGCTGTTGGTAATCCACCTGAGATGAAGAGGCAACCAGCGTTATTGACCGTTGGATTCGACATTAGATTCCTTCTTGTTCGATACATCGATGGCCCCGGTCTCTCATCTATACCGTGAGGCATCTCCACTGGTCACATTCTCAAGCAAGGTTCTCGGAATATCACATTATTGAGAAATAGAATCACACATACAAGATAATAGGAATAATGTTGAAATATAAGATATTAGGTACTATAAACTTGTCAATTTAAGTTTCTGAGTTGAACTCATATCCAATTCTCCTATGATTCTAGTGAAAATTTAACGTATAAGTCTTTAAACATTTGTGCAGATTATTCAAGATTTGTTCTCGTGTTAGTTGCAGTATTGAATGAAGGAAAACTACGGGGTAATAGGACTTGCGGGTCTACATTTGCATGTGTATGATCTGAGGTCTCATTCGATGCATTGGCAATTGATATGTGACGGGTTTGGAAATATTTAGGGTTTTCCGGCTAGGGTTTGCCATATTTTATCCTCAATTGGGAAGAGAAGATAAGAGTTTAATAGGATTTGTTTAATCATTAGTCAATTAATAATTGGCTAATTAATAAACTGATATGCGAGAGCCGAAACGGGCAACCGGCCGTTTTAAATTTGGAAAATATTGTAAATTGTCATTTAGAGTTCACGAATTTTTTTTCTATTTTTCTGCTATATTATAATTTATTAATTCACTCCAAGTCTCTTTTCATCCTTATTTTGCCTTTATCTGAGTTTCATCCCTTAAATAAATTTCATATTCATGACTGTGGTGATACAATTTAACAATTAAAATAAAAATATTTTTTTAAAAAATATAATTTAATACGATAATATCAATTTTTATTGAAACTTTTATGTACTCTTTTATTTTCTTCCGTCTTCAATTTGCTTTTGGGCCCTTAGATGTTGTTTTCCAATAATAATAATAATAATGATGATGATCATCATCATCGTCATCATGATGTGGCAGCAGCTTGCATGCATGTGGTTCGAGAATCCTATATGCCCATCATTTCTTCCATTAACAGAATTAATAACTCTCTATCGTCCAATTAATATATATATATATATATACATATATAGATATATATATATATATTATGCAAAAGGGGGCAAAAATAAACTTGAAAAGTATAGTTTTTAAAATCAAACTGGACTGCGAATCAGTGTAAATATGAGTTTATGAGTCGGATCGGAGATTTAATAAATAATATTAATAATACAATATTACTAATAAATTTATGTAATAT
>CXYZ01007473.1:567640-592103 GCA_900006705.1 Sonneratia caseolaris
CATGATCCCATGTTACACAGAGACAATGTCCGCTTCCTGTCTTCTCAATTTCATCATCTCTTGTTCTCTTCTAAATGGTATTAATAGGAGGACAAGCATAACCAATCCATTTGTCCATGTCCCTCTTTCTTTTCTTTTCTTTTCTTTTTTTAAAATTATGTATATATACATATTCTTGATAATTATACATGCATATATATCTCTTTGTGAGTAATTCATGAGGCTGTCGATCTAATGTGCTTCTTCTTCTAAGCACAACTCTTCTTGCAGACAAACCCTAACAATAGTTTTTTAATAACCACCGTGTCTCCCTTAGTCTGTCACACCATATGCAAATTTCCACAACCATTGATCATTCAGTGACATTTTTCTTCATTATTGCATCCAACTTCTTACAGTACTGATCATTCATCATATTAATTAACCATCAAATCTTACAGATAACTGTCACAACGAGTGTGTCTTACAACACATGTGGTGTGTGGGATTCTGTTGAAAGAAAGATTTCAAGAGACAATATGTACCAGAGATTTCCCATGAAGGGATCGAGTGCATAGTACAAAGTGGAAGCGACACGTTCCGAAACTTCAGTAAAGATATCTGCCACTTGTAATAGGGCATCCTCATAATGAGATGAAGTAGCTGGTGGTGGATCTCTTGGTAATATAGGACAACTAGCCCAATCCGAATCACAGAGGGCAACTAGCTGTAAGGAACTGGGAGCATTGAGAAAAAAAAAAATCCCTATCCAGGACTCTGCTTCAAGTACCGCATGACACGGATCACGACATCCCAATGTTGTCCCTGCTGCTCCTACATAGATTAGCGAGCATGTGAACTAGATAGCATATTTTTGGCCTTGTAATGGTGAGATAAAATAGCCGACCAACCAAGCGACCCCAAACCATGCGATAAGGAAACAATTGGATCTGATAGTGAAGCCACCTTGCATGTTAATAGGCCACAATCTGTCAAAATATCTAATACGTACTTTCCCTAAGAAAGGAATAGACCGGATGAGGTACAGGTTACCTCAATACCCTGAAAGAACTTCAATGGCCTAAAATCTTTGATGCGGCAATAGGTGTTCAAACATTGCTTGAACATAGAACAACAATTGGGATTATTGCCTGCAACAATGAGATCATCGACATATACTAGGACAACCATAAATTCCCCATGCTCAGTACAGGTAAACAACGGGTAATCAGCAAGTGATTGACAAAAGCCATAAGAATGTAATGATGCAGCTAATTTCGCAAACCAATTGCACAATGATGTTCGTAACACATACAACGGCTTTAGTAGGCTGAAAACATTGCTGCTATTCACTGACTTGGATCCGCATGACAATCACATAAAGACTTCCTCGTCTAAGNGGCAAACATTGCTGCTATTCACTGACTTGGATCCACATGACAATCACATAAAGACTTCCTCGTCTAAGTCACCGTGAATGAACGCGTTGTTGACATCCAGTTGATAGAGTTGTCATTTCTAAGCTAAAGACAACCAGTAGACAATGTACGATAGACATTGTAGCAACAGGTGCAAAAGTCTAGTGGAAGTCCATATACCTTCAACATGAGTAAATCCCATGGCAACTAACCATGCCTTATAGTGCTTGATGCTTCCGACTGCCTTGCGTTTGACATTCATTGTAAGTCCATTTGCATCCGATGGGTTATTTGTCATCGGGCAAATCGATGATTGACCGTGTCCCATTTTCTTCCAAAGCATGAATCTCCTTAGCCATTGCCTTGTGCCAATGTTCATTGCGCATGGCCTCTTTAAAATTTATCGGTTCTTGATCAGTGCCGAGTGCAGCAAGGAAAGCTATATGGGATCCCGGAAAATTGTGATAAGAGATGAATTTATCAATAGGATAAAGCATACATGAGGATTTCGTTGGAGTGGTGATAGAGAATTAAGAGGCATCATTTTTTCATATATTATAACATACGAAGTCATTAAGATGTGATGGTGGACGACGCTCTCGTGATAGACAAATTTGAGGAACAAGCTACTCAACTGGACTCAGAAGAATTTGTGGTAATCCATTTACTTTCTGGCTCGATAGTATCATGTTATGTGGAATTCAAGATTAAGGGATTGCACATGTGAGAAGATTTGTGATATCCAAATTATCATATGACGAACGTCTAAATGTGAAGAACGTAAGTACATTTTAAATTGTGAAATACTAGATCAATGGAACTAATATTTGATAACATATACTATATATTATCGATATAGAAAGATGCTTTTTCATGATCATAAGCTGTGATCCCACGATCACCTCTTATGCACGCGCGCACACACATATGAAAATTTTCACATGTGATGACGTTGTGAGAAATTATTGATTAATAATCTCCATTTAACAATATTTATGGCAATCGTGTGGATGATTAACATCGATTGGTTCATTGTGTTTTCTCACATCATAGGGCAAGTTATAATTACCTAAGAATCTTTCGTATATGTATATATCCGTTCTCACACAACTAATTATATAATTCAACGTGGAAAATGAGCTAGTTTTTGCTCTAGTTAGAGCATTTTTCCCCGTGGGAGTTGGCCATTGTTAGATGCATCACTATTTTAGAATCTTTACAATAATTCTAATTTGTTGTAATAAAATTTTGTCAAACTATAGTTATTTTTTTTATTAATGAAGTGATAAAATTTTATCATAAACTTTGTCGAAATGAGTTTATCATATTATGTATATCGAAAAACCTTAAACATGTAATTTTAAATATTTCTTAAACGTAAATAAGAAATATGAGTTTTATAACATGATATAAGATAAATTCTTTTATTTATTACATAAGATAAAAGAGTAAATTTTACAAACATAAACAAAATAGGTAAGAAAATGTTGTAAACATATATTATTTTTTTATAAAATATATAATATATAACTACATATGTAAAATAAAATATATAATTGCATATTACTTATTTCATGAGAAAAATGTAGATACATAAATTACTTTACATATGTGGTCCCTGACTATTTGTGAGGGGTTTTGCCCTAATCTCTCTATTTAAGTGAGGGAGTCTTGTACCTCATAATAGAGATTGTCTCTCCAAATTAGGGAGTTGGATTAAGGTTCTAATAAGAATTTTTTTGACGAATTTCTAGAATTTTTTTTTGAGGCAACTCCTCCTGTTGATTGGATATTGAAAGTGCCTTACCGATAACATGGATTTGTTGTATGGTTTCGCAATTCTTATCTTATGTAAGGTCTTGCACTTGAGTTTTAAAAAATATATATACTTAAGCGACGTTTATTCCTCAATGGATTAATCCAAATTGATCATAGATTAATTAAAACTCTTATACTTGTATCACAGTTCAACACTTTGTATATTTATATAAACCACCCTTTTCATACATTTATTTGTTGTTTTTTTTTCCTCGTTATATAAGTATCAGTTACATATTCATATTGAAATGCTACAGTAATATGTACATATGGGAATCATCTAATGAATGGGAGAGTCAAATATTGCAATGTCGAAATATGAAGGTAATAAGAGATCATCAATCCAATTCTAATAGGAGAGATCACATCATAACGAAAGGTAAATAACTTGCTATGTATCAATGACTAAATTACTTCTTCTAGACCCTCGAATTATTCTTCCTTTTTCTTTCTCTTGAAATGTCCCTGCACATCAATTTTCTCCCAAGGCCAAGTATGGCCTTACGGTTAAGTGACTTTTATAGTCTGCACATAGTTTTAAAAACTAGATTTAGCCGACTGATTTAATTAGAAACTGACCACTTATTCGATCCAGTTTCTATAAAAGATCAAATTGCACATTAAAAAAGATCAATTCCGATTGAACAGGCCGGTTTTCGGTCCGACCGATAAATTTAATTGAAACAGTAAAAAAATCAGTTGATTTAAAATTAAAAAAAAAAAGTAAAAAACTATTATAATATACTTATTTTATTTTACTAAACTCATATTTATATTTTCGGTTAAATTTTTGCTTAATATAATGGTTATATTAATAAATTTTATTATAAATCATATTCAAATTATAATATTATATAAATTTATTAGTAATATTATATTATTAAATATGCGATTTAATACATTGAACCTCCGATCCAATACATGAACCCATAAGTTCCCAATCCGATACAGATTTAAAAACTATGAGTTTACATGCATGCACACTGATTCTTTCTACTTGTATTTTGTACATTAGCACAGGCTGCTGTTTATTATCGAGGGCACTTCTTTGGAAATTTGAGATGAACGTAGCTCTTGGTGAATATAGAAAAAGGGTGAGTTGCTAAATTAGGAAATGGACCCTAAATGAGGAAAAGACGTACTGCTTTTTTCCTTCTCGGATGAATCGAATTCTTCTCAACTTTGACCCTCTGCCTTTGAAACTTCATCTCCATCTCCGCGTCCCCTTTCTAGCCTACTTCCCCCTATATTCATTCCCTGGCCCCTTCGCGTAGATGGCATGAATTGCTAATCACAAATCACATCATCTGTCACTACCCTTTCTGAATGATGTGAGTGTCGAATATGTGCGTGTGCATATCGTGATGACATAAGATACGCCCACTTAACGAGGGCCGGTCCATCAACCAAAAAAGTACACATAGAAAAAGGCATACGTTTCCACAGGTATTTGATGGGGAAAAAAGAGAGAGAGAGAGAGAGAGAGCAGACGAAAGGTGCCGAATGATAGTGTAAACTACATATGTATACTAAATTAATATGCATTTATTTACATATTATGTATTTCATGAAAAATACGTAAATCAGTTTACATGCGTAAATTAAAATAGGTAGCTACAATAAAATATGTAGAGAGTGAGCCGTTCTAGAGAGAGTTAGGGTTTCTTGAAAGAGAGAGTACGTGGGCTGGTTATACATGGCAAAAATGGGCACAGCCCGATAACTCGGCCCGGGCACAACACAGAAAGGCCGTGTGTGGGATAGTGTCTTCGAGCCCGTTGACAATTTGGGTCATGCCAGCCAGCCAGCCCCATATGAGAATAAATATGGCTGTGTCAGGTGAACCAAAACTTTTTACGCGACCCTTCCGAAACACAAAGGTTATGTTTAAAATAAAAATGAAATATATGATAAAGATGGAGATTTTAGTTATCCATATAAAATAATTGTATTCTGGCTTTCTTAAAATTAAAATAAAATTTAAATCAATTATAACATTCAAAATAACATTTTGATGTCAAATATTATTCTTGATTTGGGTCGAACTGGGCTGCCCCCAGCACAAAGCATTCATGCCTTGACCAGGACTTTTGGACCACGTTCGCACGGCCCGAATTGCTAAGTCTGTATATGCTATTATTAGGTGTAAATTAAATGAATTTGTCTCATAGAGTTGGTAGGAATTAAAAACTTATGTTGAAAATTCAGCAAAGAGAGCAGATTATTTTAAGGAGAGATTTATAGGATCGGAGCTTCAGTTGCTATGGTTGAAAAATATACCACCTCTTCGACAAGACTCAAACATGAGATGAAAGCCGCTTTTTCAATTTTTTTAATATAATAATAGATAAAATAGGTAATTATATATCATGTATTTCACCAAGAAAAAATAACATATATTTACAACATCTTGATACTTATGTTGTCTGCATTTACAGTATTTATTTTTTATTAGATAAAAGGATCTCTGTCATAAATTTTGTATTTCATGATTACTTCCAAGAAACATTTTAAAATAACATGTTTAAAATTTTTTGGCCTATATAATATGGTGACCTATTCTCACAAAATTTATGACAAATATCTTGTCACTCCGTTAATTTACAATAAAAAAATTAATTGTATTTTTTGACAAAATTTTGCTACGATAATTCAAAAGCCTCCTACTATAGCATATGCGCGAATGTGAATGGGAATTCTATGATAAGGCTCCCGCTAAAAAGAGAAGCCATCCTATGAAAGCAGATAGAGGTAAAAAAATCAATTTAGAATTGAACTAGTAGTTTCTTATTGAATTTTCAATTGAATTATCCAATGATTGAATCTTAGGTTAGGAAAATCGACGAAATTTTTTTCAGGAATTTTAGACCAATAACAGATTAATCTTAAAGGGNGGATTGAATCTTAGGTTGGGAAGATCGACGGAAATTTTTTCAGGGATTTTAGACCAATAACAGATTAATCTTAAAGGGTACTTCAGCTGGTATGGGGATATTACGTGATGCAAACAAAAAATAATAAAAACTAAGTAATATCTCTAGCAGGAAGCGGATCCCTCCCACGGCAGAAATCCTGAGTGGACTCGGATTATCAAAATTCACGGCTCACATATCCGAGTTTCGATGTATAAAATGAATGGCATAAAAAAAAATGTTAAGGAACCTGGATGAACAGTCGGGCGACATTCTAGATCGGGCAGCGAGCGGCAAGAGGAGGGCTAGTGTGGGCTTTCCTGTCGCGGGAGAAGGTGGTTACCCAAAGAGGCTGTGGAAGAGGCTGCACATCTTTAGATGCAAAGAGGGGGAGGCGTAACAGATGTATAACTTACCTCAATCTGATGACCAACTCCTTACTCGCACTTGATCGACCGATATATGTGGCGGACAAACAGAAGGGCAGTGCGGAAACCGGCTGTTCCGAGCATGAGGAAGAAGCCGTAGCAGACGCACTGCATAAACCCGGACATGCTGGAGCGTGCAGAGTCGTAGTAGAGGCAATAAGCGAAGATGAATAAGCCAGTTGATCCGCCCGCAGAGGGAAGATCTAGCAGAGAGGGGAAAGAGAGAGGTCACATCAGCATCGAACAAAATGCAAAACCAGAAGATTGCGTGTTTTCCCAAATGGTTGAGAAAAGGATCTGCAATACACAAAACCTGCCATACTTGGTATAGTTCATTCAATGTGACTCTGAGGCTCTGAGGATGAATCTTCTTTATGAACTGGAATAAGTTTCAGTAAATACGACTGACGAAAGCAAAGGGAAGGGAATCATAATAATAATGTAAAACCTAAATATGACCTGACGTCTGATGTTATTTCCACAAAAACTGTACGACTCGTGAGTCCTGTCATACACTTTGGACCTGCTGTCATCCAGAGAACAACTAGACAAGATGTACCTCATCTGCCCCATCCAAGATGGAGAAATAGGAGAAAATACAAGTTTGATGCTGTGATTTTGGAAGGCTGACGCAAAATGAAATCAAAAGTGAAGCAATAATCTCGACGGGAGGTGGAGCTGGGTGAGGGTCAGAACAATTCAATCAACATCAAATATTAACATCAGCCGAAAACAAAAATAATGATTCAAGCACATACCTCCACCACCATTGATGATCTTCTGCAGCAAGTTGGAAGTAAGTCAGTGCCACAGTGATGAAAGCAGTGACAATCAAGAGAATGAAGAACACAACGAAAAGAATGCTGTATATAGTATAGATCCTGTGGCCCACTGGTAAATATGTAGTAGAGTTCAATGTATATGGCGCTGAATGGCAGAAACCCTGCCATTGCCGTCTGAGGAATTGCCCCTCTGTACCATGGCAATGGTGGAATTTCTCTTGGATACTTGGTGGTGCGGCAAGGTGCTTGGAACTCAGACTTGCTATTCTTCCCAGCAATCCCACCCAATACCAGTAAAGGAAGAGCAGCAGTTGCAGTGTGAACAATGGCCACAGTGTTCAAGAAGCAGAAAGTCAGAAATAAAGGCCTGCAGAAGAGCAATCCCGTCAATAGTAGATTTCTAACCTGTCACATCAGAATGCTGATGTTGAAAATTTAGGTGGTAAATTGAGTGAGCAAATCCCCCAAATATGAAAGATTAGTGCCCGGGAATAGTCAAGAGTTACATACCCAGTTTGTTCCTTCTAACTGACAGTAAAAGGTGGCAGAAGTTTAGCCAGCGATTCCTGATGTGAGTGCATAGATTACCACAAGTGCAGTAAAAAGTGCCCCTCTGTTATAGGGGTAAATTATAGGGGTAAAACACGCCAACCAATGCCAATATAAAGATGAATACTGTACTGCAAAATGTCAAAACCCAGTATGCAAACGTGACCCATGTGAACTAAACTTGTATGACCTCCTAAAATGGCACTGATGCTTCAAAGAACAACTGGAGAATGCCAGTACTCACAGAGTAAACCGCTGTGTACCAGAACCCAGTGCAGCAGCAAACAGAGACTTGAACTTGGGGTACCTAAATACATCTCCATGAATGTATATCTGTCTAGTATCCTCTTGATCTTCAGCTGATTCCTCGTCATGTGCATACCTTTAGACAATTCAAGACAATTGATCAAACAAAAGCTATTATGATCTTAGAAGAAATCACCAAAATCAATGTAGCAGAGGAAGTGATTCTAACTTGACAAAATCGTTCTTAAAAACACACATGAGGATTGTGCTGAGAAATCCAGTTAATAAAAGAACTGCGACGCATGAATTTATGATAAAAAACACCAATGGATCTCTAGATGATGAGGCAAAGAAGATGACTGAGAGTATTTATCCATCCTCTTGTCAGAAAGAAGTAGCTGTTTCCTTCCACTTCACTGTATACATGAACTCAACATCTACTTCCTTATCCTCTGTAATATCTATCAGTGTGCATTTGGATCTGTTCGGGAATTGATCTCGATTACACGGTCCTTGTTGTAGAAGACATCAAAATGGATGTGCCTGTACAGGAAATACTTGTAGTCACTTGGATCTTTGCCTTCCTTATCAACCTTCCCTATGAAAGCCCATATTGGTAAGTCATCATAGTACATCTGAAAGTGGTAGTCTTTAACAACAGCATATCTGAATCATGCAACTTCTTCTTTAGTCAGTCTTTTCTTGCGAACAGCTTCTGACTCCTTGTCCTTCAGAAAGTCCAGTTTGTAGGGAGCACTAACTAGACAGTCCCCATTTAGTACTTCACCAAGAGCCTTCCTTTTTTCTTTCACATGATCTGTAGTTTGGAATTACTCAGAAGTTAAGGTAAAGTCCATCTTACATACCAAAACATCTACATACTGGTACGCGCAGAATATGGAAGTGAACCTGGAATGCAGAATGGAAGATTGAAATAGCGGTATGTTTCACTGCATAAAGAGGAGCTCAACCTCATCAAATCACTTACATAGCAGGGTAAGAACATAAGCAATCTCTGGGTGAGCATAATATTGTCAAACAGAAGACAATTCAAGGATCAACTTTCTCCTACGTTTCATATGGTCATTGCACATAAACACTAGCTGTCCAGACTTGCCAATATATCTACATTCAACCACACATAACAGTGTAGTTTTTGCAAGCATGCATTTGCCATCTACGGAAAGCACATAATGCACCAACAAAAGATCTCCAGCCTATATATACCATTAAAGTTCCCCAGAGTCAATTCCGTGTAAAAACAAACACGATTAGCCTGTCAGAAAATTATTGGCTTGGCTTCATGCTCATTAACCAATACAAGATAGAATAAAGCTAGGCCAGTATAACAGAAAAAGGGAATTAAATTTAGACTATCCTAATCACTCACATTAGCCACTGAAAAAGATCCTAAATTTCTGAGCATGCAGCTAGATCTAGTTAATCAAAGCGGGACACAACATCCACTCAAATTCGAGTTCATGCTGACAGTCCTTTGGATTTTTAATTAATAGCACGATGTTTCAACAATCCTTCTTCTTCCGACACACTCATTACATACAAGAAGCCAAAAAATTACGGTGGGTTTTAGCCGAATCAAATTGCACCTATTCTCAATGTTCTAGCTCATGGACCCAGATCCAACTAGAATGACACCAAGTCCCATCTGCTCCGGCATTTACCTCAAAGATACAGCCAAAAATGCAAACACGATCGAGCTTCTGCCTCAGATAAGCACGGCAGTCGGAGTCATTACTCATGAGCAGCTCACCTCGGATTGTGAAACGGTCCCCCCTTATTAGCGTAGAGAGGGACAGCATGTCCCTCCTTGTACCGATGATCCGACGCATCGGATCTCGCCGGACGGGTCCAGCAAAGACACGCCACTGCGAAGAACACCGCCACCGCCATGGCCTTCTCCATTGGTGTCCGCCAGCACACGCAATACACACACACACACACACACACATAATCTACACACACAGGTTGAAATCTCGAGCTCTTTCCTAGTCTTCGCCTGAAGAGCCTTTATGGATGAAACGAAGACGAACACGTGCACATAGGAGAAGAAGCTTGGGAGGGACGGGGCGCCCATTTCAGATGTCTGATGCTTCAACCGACACGTACGAGTCATATGTTTCCTCCTTCCTTGGAACCTTACGCAAAAAATGAACGGAGATTGCCCAAGAAAACACTTGAAATTGCGACAGGTGGTGGATTCTTATTGGTCTGTTATTTACCCGGCCTCAAGTCGACGATTTATTTCCTTTCTCCGTGTAGTAGTCGTCGCCCTTTGACGCGTCGACGAGGGCCACGTGGGAGAACTCCATGGCCAGTGGGCCCCACCCGATAGAATTGTTTTACCAGTCCGTACTCCCGCAAAAATCCCATTTTGCACCCTGAACTTTTACTATTTGTCCATTTTACAGCGCACAAGGATGGGACCGGACGACTTCCTCAGTGAATGAATCCATAGACGTTCTCGGGATCATGAAGGTCGAGCAGAAACAGACATCTTACGACAAAACCTTGGATGCTGCGCCTAGAAAACGTCTACCCCATGAGTTTTTCTTTCGAACGCAGGATTCCTCCCGACTTCTCCATCCAAAAGGTAGATGTGAATGTCAGACGTGAAAGAGCTGATAATTTCCATCGCATGAGACGGAAGAGCAGAAGGAACAGTGAAGTCTAGGTCGGGAGAACTATGAAGATGAGAGTGCTCGGATGTTTCCGAACCCATCGTCAGATCGTCTCATTCACAGTTCCCTTCCCCAACTTGCTAAAGAAAATTCCCGGCTCATATAGTCCTCCAGTCTTGCACATGCCCCTCAGCAAAATCACAAGAAAACTCGCAAGAATGCTACATAGAATTAATTCAAAAGAAAATATTTCAGGGGAAGGCTACTTGACCCAGAAGCTATTACCAAACAATCCTAAGAAAGAATCACAGCAACGTCATGTACAACAAAACTTGAGATTTCCTTTCTGCATGGATTCAGGAAAACATGGACCGAGAAACCAAGATGGACGCCTTCCCCCACCAAACCCCACACCACACCCACCACCCCCACCCCCTCCTCAAAATGGTGCAATCACATGCAAAAGAAAGCACGGAAACAGCTTCCAAGTTGGGTACAACAAGTGTCAGTAGGAGAATGCATACTTGATAGACATGGACGGGGCAGAGTGATCATGACACAACTCCTTCGGACCATCCAGTCTATTTAGGTTCTCTGGATGATAGGCCCGGCCCAAAAGCTGTGCACCATATATTCTGCATTAAAATAATTGCTATTTTTTTCCCTGAGAAGGATCACTGTTGTGAGTCACGACGATATGGGCTCGTATGGGAAAGACAGCCAGGGATGCTTCAGAGCCTCGGATGCACTGGGCCGCTTCTCAGGATTAACCTCAAGGAGATGAGAGACAAAGTCCACAAAGCCTTGGTCTCCCATTGGTAATCGGTGCCTTAGGGAGCTCCTCTTTGGTATGAGATATTCCAGTCTGTTACTTTCCTGAAAGAAATGAAAGGAAAACACAGTCACCAATTTAACAGATAGCTCAAGCCATTTTTTCCCTGGGAAAATTGCCTCCCAGAAAAGGGAGGGATGAAAAGGTGCTAATTTCTTACCTGATTTCGTTCATAAAGCATGTGATTCTTGGTGAAGTATTTGTGTGTGTCTTTTCCTCTAGCAAGCATTCCTTGATCAACTGGGCCAATAATTCCGATCACCCGAGCTAGTAATGTTGCCAGTGAATCGTTTTGAAAGAGGACCTACAGCAAGAAAGAGTAACAAAATCATTACTTACACCCAAAATACAAAATCTATGTACCTTACATGCATGTATACTTATACATATTTAACAAAGTATCATGCATGACACGGCAGATACCCCTGTCCTTTGGGTAAAACTAATGGGAACCTACTCTCCCACCCCCAGCTCCAACCCAAAAGGGAAAAGAAAGAAAGACAAAGAAAAACCAAGGTCTCAGCCTACAGCATCACATCCATGGGAACCTACATTGTCGAATGATGGCACAAACATATAAAAGAATACCACTTACAAAAAATAAATATAAAATTTGACAAACCAAAAGGCCGGTAGAAGAAACTAGGTGGTTTTTAGCAGTAGGGATCCCTGCCATTTCACCAAGCTAAAAGGGTGTCTCAGAATTTTCCCCAATTTTCAACCTTTGAAATCATTTTTCTCAATATTTGACCACCATGTACCAATAGGAAAGAACACTTACATTGCCAGTACAAAGTTCTGCAAGTATACACCCCAGGGACCAATTATCAATCTTTTGATTGTATGGAAGCCCAAGAATTACTTCAGGGGCCCGATAAGATCGGGACTGGACGTAGGAGCATAGATGGTCTGTCTCAAAACAGCTGCTCCCTAAATCAATAACCTTGATCTCGCACCTACTGTAGCTCTTTACCAATATATTTTCAGGTTTTAGATCACAATGAATGAGACCAAGCCCATGCAGGAACCGAAGCGACTCCAAACACTGAATAGTTATTGACTGCAAAAAAGAATTTTTTTAAGCATTATCGGTTGCAAGATGAAACTGGAAGGGCACCTCAATTTTACATGAATTTCAGGGGATGCAATTG
Source organism: Sonneratia caseolaris (assembly GCA_900006705.1). NCBI lineage: Eukaryota > Viridiplantae > Streptophyta > Magnoliopsida > Myrtales > Lythraceae > Sonneratia > Sonneratia caseolaris. The sequence goes on from CXYZ01007473.1 coordinate 580,395, forward strand.
CAGGAAGAGAGGGGAACACACAAACCTGCAATCTCGGCATTGTGAAGTAAACTTCTCCACCTGATTCCCTGTTGAACTTGTGAAACTCATACAAATTTGCCTTAAGAAGTTCACATACTATCATCAAATGTTCCTGCAGAACCATAGTAGTACAACTGATGGCTGATTACAACATGAGAGATGGAGATAACTAAAAGACAGTACTACTCAAGCTAAAAGAAGCACCATCTAGAAAGAATTTCAAGTACTGTTCACAACAATCAGAATATCTTCAATGTCCTAATTGTATAATAAAATTTCTCAGTTTCTAAACTGCTCTATTTTTCATCCCCAAAACAAGAGAGCAAGCTGAGAAGTCAGGGATCAGACTGCAGAAGATTTGCTTTTGACAGTAGTTTTGTTTTCCAAGGAAACTGTATGTGTTCTTCATGCATAAAAACAAATAAATGAAACCATTCTCTAAAATGAAAGAGGAGGCATCTTCTCATTGTTTTCACATGAAACTGATAGATATAAAACTGAATAAATTGAGAAATACTCCACTCAAATGGTTCATATTTGGATTTGGGCACAAAAATATCAACTGCTTCCAGAAAATATTTGCTTCTGGAAATTTATGCACACAAAGTTAAAACAACAGACACACTTACTCGGTAGTAAAAGTAATCATATAGCCGCAGAATGTGGAATTGATCAGCTGGGTCATGCTTGTTTATGTACTTGAGAAGCTTTATCTCGTCGAGGCTCTGATCAAAAAAGTCCTTATTGTTCTTTATGATCTTCACACAAACATCCATCCCTGTTTGGAGATCGTGGGCCTGCACAGCTTTACTAAATGCAGCAGATCCAAGATACTCAGTCACATGGTACCTCCCAGCAATCACAGAATTTAACACAACGTGGAAATTCTTGTCCTCTTCAAAGCCAGTCCTGACAGAGAAAGCAAATGAGTCCAAGAAACAAGGCCTTAAAAGCAAACTAAGGAATGAAATATAATAGAAAATAGATGGAAAATCAATTTGAGGCCGGCCATAAATTTGGCCAAGATTGAGATGAGGAAGTATTGCCATATTGGTGAATCTGAATTCTGAACAACTTTTTCAGATTCTCTTTCAGCTTCCCTCTTGAAAAATTAATAAAACCAGGAAAACCATATAAGTCTGCATTTCACAAGATATTTTTTATCTGGAATATCTGCAAGTTTTCAACCAACTCACCAAAAGCAAACGGAATACTAAAAAAACATATTTCCCTAATATAGTACATAATCAATATAAGGTTTGCTACATCTGAAAAATGGTGACTCAATTACAATCTCATCATCCCATCATTTAAGTATGAATTCTACAAATGTGAACCTCAACAACATATTAGAGAGATTGACAACATGATAAAATGAGAAAAAAATAGACAGACAGCAAGAGAGAGAGAGAGCTCACTAGTCTAAGAGTGTCAAAAGGAAAAAAGGTAGTACTTCTATCATAATCCTAGCGGACACTTTAATCACAACATGAAAGATTGATTGGGCATACAAAATCCATATTTTCTCAAAGATCTCAAGATTATAATATAAAATCAAACCTGGCTGACATAAACATTGAATGATAGCTAGTCAATATAAAAGGGCTATAAGTTAATTCTTGCCTATTCTTCCTGTGGATGATCTTAAGTTCAAAAGTTTCAAATTCCTCCTCCTGAGCTTTAATCTGTCCCACTTGCTCTTGTACAGCTGCTGCTTCTTCATCCTCAACCAACTCAGGTGGGACTTCTTCTCTTCCATCATCATTATCGACTTCATGTGCTTCCTTTTCAGTAAGTTCTCTATCAGGGCACCCAAAACTCGCTAATGAAGAAGGAGCAGAACTCACTGATCTTTTGGCAACAGCAGAGTCCTCACACTTATGACCTTTAATACTCAAAGAATCACTGCTTCTCTGCTTCCACTTGATAAGATCATCACCATTATCATTACCAGTCAAGGTGTTCGGGTGCTGATTTTCACAGACAAACTGAGGAGCATCAGTTGTGATTCCTACTCCTATTGAACGAACTGATTCTCTTTGATCATCTTCAATGCAAAAGTCATCTATCCTCAGTCTTCCATGGAGGTTGACTGGCACCTTTCCATCAACTAATGTAATAAGTTCATTTGACTCTGTAACAAGGCCATGCCATACAGGCTCACCGCATATCAAATTCAGTTCTTCTTCACCAATCAGTTGTCCGTTATACTGCCTGCTGGACAAGGACGATCGGGATTTATCAGCATCATCATCTTCATCATTATCAATAGTCTGGCCTCTCTCCAGGGGACTTGGACCACATCCGAGCCCAATTCTCTTCTCACTATCACTTGGGTAATCAACTTCATGGGCCATGAACCAGGCTTCATCTTCAATCGGCTGTCTTGTGTACCCAACATCGTCGTCATCATCATATTCATCAGAGTCCCAGTACTCGTTTGGATAACCAATGGACTCACTCAACTCATCACCAATAGTGGCAAAACCAGAAATCAGATCAGAATTATCTTCTGCAATGCCTTGACTCACAGAGAGCCAATTGCTTCCACCCCGCTTTCCACCTGTTGGTCATTAGTGACAAGCAATATAGCAAGTCAATGGTGGGGACTCTTAAGGCTCTCAAAATTTTATGTGCTTTTGAAATTTTTTTTCTTGAAAACTAGAGTTCAAAAGAAAAGGAAAAAATATATATTTCTTTTATTGTGAAAGCTCTCATAAATCCAGGATATTTTCTAAAGTGTATCTGGCATTTTTTCCTTAGACGCTGAATCATCCAACAAATGATGGAGAGTGACCAGAGTAGAAAGAAATCTAAATGTTTAAAACAGGATGTCCTAGCAGTGGACTGCCCTATCTGTGATTCAATTAAAATCACACAAGCAAACAGAATACTTGTCCATAACATACCAACCTGTAGAGTTGACATCTTGTCCGACTGGAACGTCAAGATATGACCCAATTAGGAAGTTATTTTCTAGACAGTTAAAATCATTTCCAATTCCATCTTCATCATACTTCTCTTCCCAACGAACAGTCAACAACTTATCCTCTGACTTGAGTTTTAATGGTGGTAACCTGGGTAGATCTTCTTTTCGAGTCTCCAAAAATGGTGAGGTTTGAGAGTCCTGAAAGTCCATATTCTGCTTTAACTTTCCAAGATATAGAGCTCTGCCAACCTCATCAACTTGCTCTTTAATTGCTGCCCTTACATCAATTTTCTCTTCTTTCTTCCTACCATCTTTTCTCTCAGAAGCCTTGTCAACGCTGCTGTAGTCGGTCGAGGCATCAGCTATGGAGAATGGCAATACAGTCTTGAAAGAGCGATCTTTAGCATCCTTATGTTCCCTCACCTGAATCTTATCAACCTTTGTTTCAACACTGACTTGATCCATCCTTCTCTCCCCCAGCATAGCGATCTCTTCTCCTGATTTATGACTAACTTTATGGCCTTCACAAACATCTGTTGAACAATACAGAGGGTGTTCATATATAGTAACTTCTGGGAAATTGTCACTGCTACTAGCCTTATCACAGGGGCCATCATTGCTACAATTTGCCTTCCATGAAACCCGATCAAGCAATGGCTCTTCTAAGCCTTTTGTGAAGGTGAAGCTTTCTCCATCAGTAGCATCAGGTCTCTTCAACTCTCTAACAGGCAAGCTCTTCTTCCATTCTTTTTCAAAACCAATCATTTCAGGTCCGCAGTCTATTTCTCTTATTACAAGTTCTGTGAAAGTGTTGGTGCTGTTTCGGTGATCCAATACACTCTTTTCACCATAATTATCTAGCTTTTCTTGATGAATTCCTTTGCCTGGGCCATTGTCTTCAAGGGTAAGCGACTCAAGGAAGCCATTTAAATCAGGACGATTACTTAGCTCAGTGCAAAGGGCAGCCTCTGCTTTGAAAAATTTGTTTTTCCTCAGAAATTCTAAAATTTCATCAAGAGAGCCCCTGTTGGCCATATTTAACCAGTTCACTCCCGTAAGCAGGCACTACCGTGCTAGCAAACAAAATCTTCCATACCTGAATGAGCACATCCATTAAAAAGAGAGAGTGCCAGTTCAGTAAAAATGAAATCTATCCTCAATCTTCAGCACATCAAGAAACTCGTCAAAGTGTGAAATAGAGAATTCTTACTGTTGCTAATGCTGAAATACAGCCACATCATCAAAATGACTACAGTATTATACGCTCAAAACCGTGCCTTTTTTTGTCCTCAAACATCCTGGAACATTAAGTACCAGACTCAGAAACTGAGATGGTCTCTCATCTCCGGAACAAGGACAATTTTTAACATTTCAGCACTAAGCCGAAAAAAGAAACCAAGAAATGCCCCCATTTGTTAGCTAAAAGAGCCCCCTCCTTCCTCTTAAGCTGCCAGAGCACCGAATTCAATTTCAGGAAAGCCCAGAATCAATCGAAGGTTGCATTGCCTAACCATCATTTTCAATGCCGAAAGCTCTACACGAGTAAATGTTTGCACTTAAAACAACGACTGCGAAGAGTAGTCGAGAATGTCCCTACTCCATTAAAGCAGAGATCCTTAACGGAACCCTAATTTCTGGAACACCCACAGAAAAAGGGTAAGAGAACCCATTGAACCCGAGAATGATTACGATTCGGGCATGATTAGCTACGGAGGAATCAACAACCAATCGACGGATTACTCTGTCATTAAGGAATGGGATTGAATTGACAATAAAAATGAGCAAAGGAAGAAGCTTTACAGATCCAAGTGGGAAGACGAATGCGACACCCGAAGAACAAAGGGGAGAAAGGCAGTCCGGTCGTGAAGCCCATTGCAATCACGCTGGGGATCTCACGGGGCTGACCAACACCGTCAACTACAACTGATATGACATCACATTGTCGATCTTCAGACGATATGAGATTTTGTTTCAGGGAAGAGACTGGAAAGGAATAAGAAATTATTTCTATCGGTTCCTTTGCTTTCCATTTTTCTTTTATGATAATTAGTAGAAGTAGTAGTAGCTATACATAAACCTAATAATTGAGTTCTAGTAAATTCTTTTTCAAATTAGATATCCTATTTATAATATTTAAATAAAATTTTATTCTAAAAATATATATCATACCACTTTAAATACTTTATACTATAAGCTATAAGACATATTAATTTATAATTTGGTGTAAAAGAGCCAAATCCTATTATTGCTTCTATAAACAAAAAAAAAACTTTGAGCTTTCAAATAAATTTATTTAGACCGACCACATCAAATTGGAGTGATGTGTGAGCTTAAGAAATATGTTTATATTTACGTACTAAATAAATATATATATGTATATGTATATGTATATGTATATACATTAGAGCGAAGAAAAAGTGGGACCAAGCCGATGGTCTCAAATTTTCCAGATGATTCATTCGAATGTTCTAATTTTTTTTTTATGATCATTGTTTCTAATATAATCAATTATTTCGTAGTGAGATTTTCTCCAAATATTTTTATTTTTAAAAAAATGGATAGTTTTTGACAAAAATCTTATTATCTGAATTCTATTTTTATTTTAATTTTTAGTTCTTTGTCACGTGGTTTTTATCAAACATTTTCAATTTTTAGTCTTTCGAGCAAAATACACTCTAACGGTACATGACCATTTACTGAACCTTTAAATTGAGAGCCTGCACGGGTAGCGGGTACGTCCGAGGCCGGTCGGTTGGGTAGGCTATGGGTAGATTTCAGTCTAAGTCGGATAGGTTTTGCGTATTAAAATTAAGTACCAATAGGTTCAGATTCCGACCAAACCGAATCCAAAACTAATTATAAAAATAGTCTTGTGTAATTAATTTTAACCGCTCTTGAATTAATTTATTTCTATCTCAATGAATTCATTTAATATAAAAATCATGCATACTTACATATATTACCGTATTCAAAACATTTAATAAAACATAGGTTTATTTTGTGAAAATTATTTAACATACAATAAAACTTACTTCAAATCAAACATTATACACTAAATTTTTATCAAACCACTATATCTAATTAATTAAAACTATGAAAATGTATATTAAATTTAATTATTTACCAATAATTAAAAAATTAAAAAGAATAATAAATAGGTTCCAATAAGCGAAGTCCAACACTCACCGTGGGCGTGGTAGAGTACTTCGACACTCATTATCCCAATGGGAGGATTCGAGTTTAAGTCTCACCTGCGGCGGGGAGCTCTTAACCGCTTAAATGGGCCAACCCGGGATGATTCGAATTAGTCTGTTGGATAAAGTACAACTAGATAGCGGCGGTTTCTATAAAAAAAATAAGCAAAGTCCAACTCCCATGCTTAACCGGGTAAGATCTGAGTCCACAATTTTAGAACCAATCCTATACGGATCCGCCTCCTATATTCAGCATGAGAAGGTTATACTCTCACTGCAACTTCTCACGAGACAACGGAGAAAAACGGTCAGGTTGATTGTGAATTTAGTAGTAATAATAAGACAATTTAACCATGAGATATATTAATGCAAACTAAATATATGTATGTATGTATGTATATACAAATATAAAAAGGCAACCAACTATAAGGTAAAATAAAAAATAAAAAAAAAGATTTTCAAGTCACATGAATGTTGTTAGCAAAAATTAATCACCACAAATCCATCATCGTGGTCGGGGGAATGGGATCCTCGTTCCCGGTTATTATACATTACGAGGATGAATTAAACGAACGAGAATCATATGTTTCAATTGATGATGCTGATCAAATAACTCTTCTTTTTATATTAACCTATTAAATCTTTTTTTATTATTAATATAAATGGTACTTGCTTAAAAAAAAACGGTAATTCTTACCTATCTATTGTTTTGTAGTCAAAATGCGGGATAGAGTTCTCGTACTGATCACGATGTGACGGGATTGCGGACTGCGACGAGTCATGCCGACCCGACCCGGACTCCAGTAATATTAAGGTCGAGAAGGCCATGTGCACATCGGTTGAAATTTTAAAAAAAAATTCCCTTGAATAAAATCGAGCTCTTCGAATTTGGGTTAATGTACCACAATTTTTTAAAATTAATTGAGTTAGTCAAAAGGGATCGAAATTTATTAAATTTCTGTATATTTACCTGATAAATGGGAAAATCTCTCACCTGTCAATTTATTATTGGGTGCAATTATATTTTATGCAGATCGAATAACCCCTTCCAATTTAATTTAATTTTTTTCATGCAAATTGAATTATTCATATCTATACATTCAAATAAAATATGAGGATTCGGAATAAAAATGGCCCATAATTGATTGACTAAATGAATACCAACAAAGTGGATAAGTACTCCCTCCACTTAATTTAATTTCAGCGGCTCGTGAAATTTGCAATTAAACAATTGAATATTTGAACCCGTGAATTGAACTTGGGGTGGTTGTGAGTCCCGTCAAGGAATGTTCCGTTAATTACGCCACTTGTCTAAGTAACTACTCGTACCAATATGAAAACACAGCTTCAATTGATATTAGTAAGTTTACTCAGTTCGATCTCGATCGGGGAGAGCGGAATTCCCTGAATGCGGATGACTGGATGCTGCTTCGGCTTGTTAGCACGGTGATTATTCGAGGGAACACGCTTTGACCCAAAGTATGGGGCCAACCATGTTCTATGTTCGATCTCCAGATTCTCGAGTTATGGCTGAGTCTTTGCTATAAGCGTCGAGCCAATCTCCGTGTTGTCAGTCACATGAGCGAGCAAGCAAGCGCGAAGCACCCTTCTGCCGACACCCGAACCTATATATTGTTCGGTCGGTATCATAAATTTTATGATGTCAAGAAGGAAGTGATGATAGACAATTGAGATTACATTCAATTTATATGATTGACACACACGAGCAGTATGATGTAGTAGTAATGGAGCTGCCCAGAGTTCAGTTCTTCGATCATTCCGGCCGATCTTGATGATGAATTAATCGTAAACGTTGTCACATAAAATGCGGTACGAGGATTGTATGTGAAAGTATACGTTTCTCCTCACGTTAAGCTATACCTTGTTAATAAACTGACGACATCGAAAATCTATGAGGAATACATTGTCAAGGTTTGTGTGGGTGCACTGCCTTTGTAGGTAGTAGCAGCTAGAGATCAGGGAGCTACGTAGCATACATAACACAAATCACTAATTAATCAAGAGCTTTCCCACACTGATCGATCATAAGAAATCGAAGAATGGAAGGGCAGACGAATTTTCCTGACGGTGGCAGTGACCGTCCCTACTGTTATCTGACGTCTGATCGACCTCCCCTTCCTCCTCCTCCTCCTCCTCCTCCTCCTCCACCACCTCGTTAGGCTGGTGATCATCCGGTCTCCTAGTCGGGTCAGTTACCTCGCTGGCGGTAGTAGCGGAGTCGGAGTTCACGTTGAGGAAATCGTAGAACTCGGTCGGCGGATCTCTATCTGCAGATTGATTTGCAAGAGGAAGGATTAATTGATGATCAGTGCTCGTCAGGGACATGAATCCATCGATAGATTGCATGAGCCATGCATGAAGAACAGCCCCTAATAATCAATGATGGCATGCATATACGATGATCGATTCTTGTTGAATAAACCTATAATATGTGGCGTAAATTCCCTCTTTCCTTTTTTCACAATATAAGTCATGCAATATGTAAGCGGATTCAATTCAATTATTTCAACTTTAAATAAGGTTGATTAAGTAAAGAACTAAACCCTTTGACTAATTTAGATCTCTTTTCCTTTGTTTCTTAACTAAAACCTGCAGCTGCTTTGGTATCACCACATGGATTGGTTTGGACCTCCATCCATGATCAATCGAAATTAGTAATTATCGTAACTGATTAAGGAATACAATCGTAATTATTTCGAAAACATTTTCAAGGCGATTTACCTTTGACCGCAGGCGTGAAGTTGTTGGCTGCGCAGCTATCAAGGTAGATCAACTCCTTCGGGAGCACAGGGAGGCTGTGATAGGAGACAAAGGGAACGAACGGTGAAGCGAACCGATTCCGAGCGATGCAGCTCATCACCATCTGCTGGCAAAAGCTACTGTAATTGCTGGCCGCCGGCGCCGAGGACGAGGAGGCCAACGAGGAAGACTTCCTCTCGTTTGTGATTAGCGTGTGGGCAGCCCTCCTCGCGTAGAGCCTCGACCTCTCCCGGCTCCTCCGAGCCATTATCACGTGCCAGTGGTTCTTCACCGCGTTATCGGTGCGGCCTGGGAAAGCCCGAGCGATCATGGACCATTTGTTTCCATGGATCCGGTGAGAAGCCAGGAGTCTCTCCTCTTCCTCCTCCGTGAAAGGACTTCGATTGATCCTTGGGTCGAGTTGATTGAACCACCTTAACCTGCAGCTCTTCCCTGGTGATCATAACAAAGAATATATCAACAACTACGATAACGAATAATTATCATACACATACATGTAATCGAATCATGATCTCTTCTTTCCGATCAACTTGTCTTATCAAGCAATTTGAGCAGAAAAGTATGTTGATCTAACAAAGTTCGATATCAAAATCAAAATAATAATCAACTTTCTTCACTAAATTGTGATGTTTATGTGTGTTATATGATTATTCAGACCAAGTTTTAACCCAGGAACTTAAATAAGACGAATCCCTGTTCGATCGACACAAACATATATGCGGTTGGATTTTTTTTGCATCAAACCCTAGATATGGTTTTACATACCATCAGAATATTATATATAAACACACACACATACATATATTACTGCATATCTAAACCTGAATAGGTAAATATAGACACCTGATCTTCCTGGGAGCTTCTCAGCTATGGCGTTCCAGTTATGAGGTCCGTACTGCTCCACCAGCTCCCGGAGCTTCTCATCTTCCGATGGCCTCCAGTGGCCCCTCGTGCACATTTGCTGGTGCCTGCTCCTGCCTCCAGCGGCCTTCCTCCCACTCGATCAAAGTCTCAGAGGAAGAAGAGAGAGTCCCAACCAGTATATACGGCAGCTAACTTCACAGCATGAAACCAGATCGTTTTAAGCTCAGGATGACGAAGTCAATCAAGGTTATATATGCGTGTACGGGTATAGAGAGAGAGAGAGAGGGAGAGGGAAACCCTAGCTAGGTGAGTTCTTGGAGAGAAAATGGGCGGATGCAATTTAAAGAAGAAAAGGGTAGATCGACGATAATATATACATGTACATATATATATATATATATATATACACGCAGCTCCAAGGAATACACCACACGATATGGTTTAGTACAGCGACATCGGTCCTAACAAGAGATTCAAAAATTCTGAATTCAATTATCTCTCGATCTACTCTTCTTTTCATTCCTCTTATATTTACCGTGGAAGTCCTTTATAACCCTTAAAAAAATAAATAAGAAAAGAATAAAAAAAAGCAAAAAATGATACGTAGATGGGTGGAAGAGTGTTTTCTGTTAGAGGAGAGTTCGGAGGGTTTGGACTGACCTTTACCAGCGACTGATGCAACGTACTGTCTAACAGATCCCCTTATATAACCCTTAGCTTATGTACGAGCAAACCAAACATATATATATCCATATATGTATAAATAGCAAGAAATTGGATCTGATGTAGTATTATCACTAAATTAATGAGAAGAATATATGTTAGATTCAATTCTTACTGATAGAATATTTCATGCCCATTCGACCCATCTTCCTCCTTAAACTAATAGACATACATGATGAGATCAAGGATAATATCTTCTTCTCTCTCTCTTTTCTTTTTGTTTTTCTGGTCTTATTGAACTAACTTTAACATGTATCATGAGACACAAATGGGTTGTGTAGGAAGGAGGGATGAAGTTGCTTGGTAGGGTGAATGTTGTTGTTCCCCTCTCAACGTCCCTTCTTCCTCGGTTTTCAATCCCACAACTAATTCCCCCCACCTTTTCATATAACGATCCCCTATCTGAATACATTGCCATGTTATTTGCTCCTTTGCCGGATATTGTCACATTACTAGTTCTTCTCCTCCCCCGTATGCTCGAGTTACAATCAATGGGGGTATGATCAATTCGAGTTCGGATCCACGGATTTCATCCACTTTTCATATCAGCTGGCGGTCGAACGGATTCCATTTAGGGTTTCTTTAGACCTAGCTATACGGAGCTGATCTGTGCAATGATATATTGATGTTTAGGAAGAATCAACACAAGGGCTACGTTTCGTTTACCAATATGGATGAACTGTTTGCCAAGAAATCTTGTGAGCCGTGTGACTGGACCGGACCCGTCAAGATCAGGTCAAGACGATCAACTCATCGAGTGTCCATGGAATTCAAGCTCGGGACTTTTTCCGTCGAAACAAAAACCACGTATAGGCACAGGTTTATCGACGAATCAAAACTTAGATCTTCTTCATGTGTAGGCGTAGAAGGTTTGGCTTTCGGTTGGGTACTTGTTCGGGAGGGGTTACAGTCTTTTCAGACCTAACACTAACAGAAGACAGTTCGTTCCTCCCCATCATCGACGAATAAAATAGTGTCAGCCAGGCCCCCCGATCCGAACTTAATTTCTCTCTCTTTCTTTTCTTTTTTTTAATTTTGTAAGAGTCAAACGTCGGTCTTCTTCCTCCCCCACCCAACCAATTTAGTAACGTGTGAACAAAAGCAAGAATTTATATCAGTCCAGTGGCTAATATTTTCAAAAACGACGGAAATTAAATTTTCTAATGTAAGCTTCGTTTTTTTTTTTTTTTGGGGGGG
>CXYZ01007473.1:592329-616123 GCA_900006705.1 Sonneratia caseolaris
AAAAAAAAAAAACAAACGGACAAAACATGTTCCTCGTTAGATAAACAAATATTGCCATTTCACCAGACCCGGGAAGACGGCATGCACTACAATAATTGGAAATACGATGTTCTACGTCCAGTTCCTAACCAACATAACCGTCCATACCACTCCTTCCCCCCCTTCCTCCTATCTACTCGCGCGTCGACGACCCCCGTCACGATCTGCTCAGGAAAGGGCGCTTATTTATTCACGCGGTACCATATCTTCGATTCAATCCGGTTCGGCTCATAAGTCGGAACCTGAACTGCTTTAGGAGGGTAAGAAACCGATCTTTGCTATTCGATTAACCGTTTTTATTCTAAAGAACCTCTTTCAACAAATTAAACGGGCCCTTCAGTGCCGTAATTCAATGGCAAAAAGTACGAATATATGCATTGAAAGTTGGGAATGACTGGCTGTACCGTCCAAATAATGAAACAAAAAGTCAACAGAAGGATCAATCGTAGTAGAGCCGTGGATAGAGAAGAGGCTCACTCAGGCATATGATATAGGGGTTCCACGGGAGGAGTCAGATAAATATATTCAGTAATTAACTGCTTTGGATTAGGCAAGAAAAACCTTATTAAATTCAGTTTATTTTCATATTTCTGTTCAGGAGGAATCTGACGCCAGTTTGATTTTTATCAATTGAATTCTCCATACACCTTCCTTACCCTCTTCCTTACAACCGAAAATAACGGACGGTTATTCGACAGACTCCGTTACGTTTCCCCCCGGAGGGCTTGAGACCGTTGGTGGCCTACCACTGTCCAAGTTGGGGAATGAGGAGAGAGAAACTTGCTTACTTGGGAAGTCTATAGTTACTCCCGATGGAAGCGCCTCCCTTTTCCTCTCCTTCACCACCTACAACAGGAAATGTCCATCCTGCCCTTCCTTCCCCCGTCATAGATATCGCGCAACTGTCAGCGACTTCCATCAACCGTTTTTTCCTTCATCTCTTAACAAATTGGCCCCCCAACCGTTTNAGCGCCTCCCTTTTCCTCTCCTTCACCACCTACAACAGGAAATGTCCATCCTGCCCTTCCTTCCCCCGTCATAGATATCGCGCAACTGTCAGCGACTTCCATCAACCGTTTTTTCCTTCATCTCTTAACAAATTGGCCCCCCAACCGTTTCTTAACTGTAAACAAACCACTTCTCTCTCTCTCTCTCTCTCTGTCCACGCAAAGTTCTCAATAGCTGATGAATAATNATTAACTGTAAACAAACCACTTTTCTCTCTCTCTCTCTCTCTCCACGCAAAGTTCTCAATAGCTGATGAATAATCCCTTCTGTAGAAGAATGTCATGCTGGGACCCGGAATCAACTAACTTCAGAGCACATCAAAACATTCTATTCTCCGTGCCCGCAAACGAGCAGAACAGAGCCCATCCCCCAACCAACGCTCACCCCTTCCACCTTCACATTTTGATTCATTTGAAGAGAAATGAGATTCTCGATTCTTGGACCTCCTAAGCGAGGCGGTCTCCGCAACAGTGGAGTCTAGGCTCCAGTTGGTAAACGCTCTGGAGGATTCCGTAACCCTGTCCGTACAGATTCAATGGCCTAATTGGATGCGCTGCACCAGAATTGGGAAAATCTGTGCCGCCATGATATATCATGGCTATTGCATTTTTTTTCTCAGGTCCAATGGAGAAATGAAGTATGGCATAAGAATCTTTACCTGACCGTAATTGTGCCTCAACTGCTCACCAGTCTCACCTACTTTTGTTAAGCCACTGTAAGTTAATCTCCACTTTGGGCAGGAATTTAAGCATCAGTTCTGTTAGTACATCCAATTAAAAATCTTTTTCCAGTTGCAAGTAAACAAGAATCCGTGAAACCATCATATTTATACCCCTAACAGTGGCAGCTCCTAACAGTAACTAGAAGAAATAGCACTAAAACAAGGTCAATACTGCTAGGTACTTCATGCCTCGTGTCTGCATAGCCTATGGCTGGTCACCAAAACACTCCCTCCAGCAAAGGTATCGGCCATCTGTTACTTCATTAGTCAATTAAAAAAAGAAAATGATTTAATATCGTATGACATCAGATCAGAAATAATTGATCTTTTTAGAAATAAATCCATCAAGGGCTTTGGTTTTTCTTGAGGATCTCGGCATAATGTTGTTATAGTATGGCATGTATCCAGATAGAGAGAGAGAGACTAGAAATGTAGTAATCAATACGTGTACCCGCACATGAATACTTAANGGATAGAGAGAGAGACTAGAAATGTAGCAATCAATACGTGTACCCGCACATGAATACTTAAACATGCCTGAAATTGACAACGAGAATCCATGGTGGAAATTGCTCGAGCAAGAGAGCCACTATTCTCTGCTTCAAGCAAGAGTAACAGCCTGATTAACACATTCTTCTCATGGTTCGTACCAGTTGATTTGACCCAAGGATATTTCTGGTTCTAGAAGTAATCTCAACTTCTCCACTGTATTCTGCCGAAAGCAAAAAGAGATGAGGCATGGTGCTAGGTTTCAACTGGCCTGATAAGTCTCCCCACCAAGTGACTTTGGCATCCCTTTCACTGCCTTTTCCTTTCTGTGTGTGACATCTGAATTCTACAACATATGTAAAAATTGTCAGCCATCCTATAAATGAAAAAACCATGTTCTTCTTCCCGGCTGTCTTGCCTCTTTCAGCAATAGAAGGTGTAATGAAAGATTACCTTTAAGCTTAGTCCAAGGTACTAAATCAGACAAAAAAAGAAAAAAAAACATGACCAATTGAGCGCAACTTACTCTTGAGATTTTATGGATATTAGGTGATTAGAAAGGGATGCAGAAGTCACCATTCATCCTTACTTTAAATATGGATTTGTAAACTGAACTTGATAGAAATATAACACCTTCTCACTATGTCAAGAAAATATGCTCACCTTTCAGTACTTGGCATCAGAATCAATTAATAATTGATTTTTTTTAATCTTTTCACCTCTAAGGAGGAGCGTACCTTATCATACACTGTTGAACTGGACTTGAGTAACTTCATAAAATTCATTTCAATGTGATATGTCGAAGATAAAGTGCCTGTTGACATCATGAAAATTTTGATGAATTAAAAATATATGGCTGCCACTAACAAATTGGATGCACAGTTCAAGAAATCTTTTTCATAGTAGGAGGTCCATCACTAGCACGAAGAACAGGTGCACTTAAAGGCCATTCCTTTCGGCTCAAGAGTAGATATTGATGTGATGCTCATTATTCCATCACGATGGCAACATCTTGTCGCATTTAAGACTTTCTGATAAGGAAATCATACATCTTTATAACAACCCTCTCGATTAGCATCTTGGAAAAATAATGGCCATTTGCTATCTTCAATATTACTCAACGAAGTCGGCAGAATCTCGGAAACGAAATTCCACTATAATGACGATGCACTCATAGCATATTCAATTCAACTGCAAATTTCCAAATTATGAGATCCAATTGATGTTGCCACGGTGTATTCCACTCAAGCTAGAAATAATGATAAAGCATATACGTCAAGATGAAGGAAACATCAGCACCATCAGTATTCTAGTTGGATCCTATTGAAACCAGATGAGTCAAAAGCCAATGATAAATGAGCTGGAAAAAAATGTACTAGACATAAATGATCTATTAACAGATAACTTATATCATGTAAATCAGCAATTACATGGATTTTACAGCCACTTACTGTCCTCATTTCCCCATCAAACGCATCAGAGTTATAATTCTTCTGTCAGGGCACCTTAAACTCGCATGATCTACATGAAGCAATAACCTCATTTTCACTTCTTATATGCAAATAAGCTGCTAATAGCACACTCCACATTCACCTAAAAATCTCACAGTGAATGGCAAGGGGGATAAAGGTCAAACATAGACTAACAAAAGTGATGTTGTTACATAGATATGGAATACAGGAAAATTGGCATTGAGCTAAAAGGGGATGTCGGAAAGTTCCACTTTTAAACTCTCAAATATGTTAGGTGTGGAAAAGATGAATTTCTCAAGGCATGACATTCAATGGTTATTGGATGAGGCTGCATTGTAAGAAAGACCAGAGGCTACTAGTCAGAAAAGGCGGGAGAACATTCGGCATATGCAAGTGAGAATTAAAGATTTCCTTATATATATATATATATATATATAAATCCCATCCTCCATCCACACATAAGACCCAAGATCAGTCAACACGGATACATGGAAGCAGCTAGAAGATATTAATCATCAGGCACATGAATCTGAGTAGAAAATGTTCAATGTCAAAACTGCCATGGGTAACATATGAACTCGACATTCCATGGGCAACATCAGGCCTTGCAATGGACTGAAATGCCTATATGACTGTCTCAGAATGAACTGCCTTGACGTCAAGATGACAATTATGATCCATCACATCTCAACTTATTTCACAACCATAGATTATCATAAACTGATCTATTAGAGGGCAGAGGAGATAGTACATTTTTAGTTGATATAAGAATATAAAAGATCTATATCATGTATCATTAAAAATATTCCCCCAACTTTGACATACTGTTCTTAATCTGAAAGAGAAAATTATATTTCCTCAGAGAACCAAAAGCGGGATGATTTTCCATGAAATTCTCTTATTTTATAATGCAAAGGAGAGCTTACCTAGCATACACCAGCAGAAGTCTCATCAAGCAAATAGAAGCAGAGAAATAACTGCATATTTAAATTGAAGGAAACAAGTACACCTGAGAAGAGTTCATCAATCCGAACGGCGGTGAAATTCAGGGCACTAATTTGAAGGAGTAGGCCATTTCATTGGGATGGCAATTGCTAGCAGCTGCTGTTGAGGGAAAAAAACCGAAATCAAGGCAACAACGGAGTGATAGACGGTAGTATCCCAGCATTACGTTATACAAAATGGCAGTTCAGAAAACGAGTCCATCAAATGAGCTTCGCTGCAAAACAACCTAGCCATCGCAACTTCACTTGGGGAACACAAATAATCCGGCTACAACATAAATAGCGAGAGCTAAATTTTCCCTTGTCAATCTCCCCTAGAAAAAAAAGAAAGAAAGAAAAGGTAACGGCTCGTTCATCTCAGTCGACTGCATGATGCTGCCATTGAACCAAAACCTAGACCGATAATGCACTGCTATCGATGCACCAAATTGTGCAAAGGGAAGCGAGCTCGATCTACACTCAACCCGCTGAGATTTAACAGATTCAACGCGCTCCCACAAAAAGAGTCACCAAACTGAGCGTTGAACAGATCATGCGTAAAAAGTTAACGAAGAAGCTTACCGCAGAATCACTGGGCGGCATCGTCGACTCACATTGTCGTCTCCATAGCTCTGGAGCCCTTCCGTTTCTGTGTCGCCATTCGCCCTTCTCCGTCTCTCAGAGAGACAGAGAAAGAGCGCGCGCAAAAGATAGCGCAACCGACATGCCAACAAGATTTCCACGCCGGTCGGAAGATCCAGAACAGGTGAGTTCGGGTTTACTCTTACGACCAGTACAACTGAAAACTGAAGATCCTATGGGCCATTTTGGGCTGAACTTGGGCCTTCTTTTGACCCAACGGGCTCACAGACGGCCCAATATAAGACCTGAACTTCGGGCCTAGGCCGTAATTATCCCAAGTAAAACAGTAAACCCGTGAACTCGGGGCAGTTGAATCGAGTGTCCTTGGACTACGATTGCCTTTATAAAATTGATTTATTATTCATCTATTTGGTGGGAATTATTTTTGAGTCAATGTGTATGTAGTTATGTGTCACTATAAAAATTAATAATTTTATCTAAATTATTTATCAGTATCGGAAAATCGGTTAATGCGGGTGACAGGGTGAACTTTGCAGGGTCGGTTTCGCGCCTAACTTGGAAAGGGAGGTTCCCACCATTCGCTTCCGCGTTTGGCTTGAATAAATAGCTGAACAACGAGCCTTCATTTGACTCCGGCCTCTCTCTCTCTCAATCCTTAATTAGCTCGTTTCGTTGCAGTGCAGAGTCAGAGAGGCGCCGCCATTGATGAATCACAACGAGAGGTACTTCCACTCTAACGGCGACGTGCTCTCCTCATCCTCCTCCGCTGAACTCGCTCACTTCTTTCCGCTGAAAGTCACTCTCTAGGGACTGCCAAATCACGCAACCGCCTCCATGTTCTACAATTTTCGAGGTTTCAGCAGATGATATGGATATCAGAAGAATCGAACTCTCAGTTTGAATCGTTCATCTTTTGAAATGCGGCCTATCTCTTTATCTCTGCTCTATCAGCAGCTAGTCTCGTGATGTGTACAACAAGATTAGAGTAGCTCTACTCCTATTGTATCTTCCTACAGTTTCATGTGAAACATATCCCGTCCATGATAGCTGATGATGATGATGATCATATTGACATGACATTCTCTGTCGTTGCACTTATCATTGCATGAGCAGTAGAGAACCATGAAAATCAATTTTAGGCTGTTAATTTGTGACGGTTGCGTCTAATTGTGTTTAATGTGTTCCATTTATCAGCCCTCACTTTGAGCATCAAGTGACTCTTGCGGTTCAATCCAGATGCCTTTTTAGTAGCAGAGCTAGGCAACGTGAATTGTAGTATTCCTGATGAAGGAGCCAAGAGATGAGATATCTCAGGGATAATGCTAATCCGTTAGTAACTATGGTTGTTAAATATTTTTTTATCAGGTTTTCATCAATTATCCGTGTAATCTTGATCCTAGGCTTTTGTTAAGCTGAGGTTTATCGGCCTGGAATGAATATATGGATCAGGTAGTAGTGATGACTTGATTATTTGCAGTTTTCCCTTTCCTTTTTATTTGCCGTTTTCTCTTCCCATAATTATGACAACTCTTTGATACATAATTTTGTCTAACAGTATCCAAAAATTGATAAAGATTGTTGATCAGTATTACAGAATTCAGAAAATTGGTGAAGGGACATATGGAGTAGTTTACAAGGCCATAAATCTTTCGACCAATAAGGTTTGTGCTCTGAAGAAAATTCGCCTGGATCGGGATGATCAAGGAGTGCCATGCACCGCAATCCGTGAAATATCCATCTTGAAAGAGATGCAGCATGAGAACATTGTCAAGTGTGTGACATATGTCTATACTTATGATTAATTTATAGGCTGGAATCTTTTCTCTTTTGTAAGGCCAAGTCTTGGTTTTATTGCGTCTAAGATAGCATGAACTGTACTTCTGGACTTGCAAATATTTTTTCATTACATAAAAACATTTAATAGTTTATTATCTACTACCATGGGATCTCAGTTTTATATTCAAAAAGGAATATCATCTAGGTGTTCAACTTACACATGAAATTTAGAGAGATATACTTAGTTTTATAAGATTAAACTGTTACCCGTATTCCTTTAGGAGGATTAGTTCATGGTCAAATTCTTGCAGTTCTGAAAAGTGCTCTTGCTTTTCTTTGAATCAGTTTTTTTTTTGCAACTGCAGTCATATGAAATACAAAAAATATGACCATGTTACGCCATATTATATATGAGCAAGTTGATTTTAGTTGAGATCGTAGAGGAATAAAGTTGTCCCACCTCCTTTTATCATGGAACATGCTAATTTTCATGTTCACTTACCCACTGAAACTAAGTTTCTGCCTTACTATCTTCATTATCCCCGTGTGTTAGCCAATGTTCTCTCATAAATGCAGATGATGAGTTGATGAAATTTACCTGTTACAGGTTGCAGGATGTCTTGCACCATGGAGAGAGTTTATGGATAGAACTTGAGTATCTGGACATGGATTTGAAGAAGTACATGGATTCTCACCCAGAAATTGTAATGAATCCACGTCTGATAAAGGTGAATGAGCCAACTTTGATTTCCATCTTTCACGAGTTTATGCACTCTAAACTTGAAGATCAAGCACAATCACTGTTAGCAGATAGGCATGAAATTTAAATTGGATAGCTTAATTTGGCATGTGTTCCTCATTAGTATTGGAAAAACAGTCATGCATATGATTCTCAATGAGACTGGTGAATTCATCTATTAAAAATATAAGGGGGACAATATTCCATCCGTATTCAGACTGAAAATTGGCTGGTTTATGTAAGATAGAAACTTAATTGCGTAACAGGTAGTAATCAATTTGGTATTCGCGAGAAATTTGAGCAGAGGAAACATCCCCTAATTGATCCTTGTCTGCTTATAAGGCAGAAGACCAGAAACCATCCAGAGCTTTTGACCGGTGCATATAGGAGACATGAATCCCAGGATTAGTCAAACTATGATAAAGAGGGAAAAATTGATGGATATTATTTTAACATAATTTTTTCCTATGTGGATTTATTCATCCGGATAGACTCTTTGAAGAAATTGGTTTCTTGGACATTGCTTCCAATGATTTACTTTCTGGGGAATTTTTTACCTGTCCGCATTCTTTTTCCAGCAGAGGTTCATCTACCAAACGCTATCTGGCATTGCTCATTGTCATTCTCATAGAATCATGCATCGAGACTTGAAACCCTGTAACTTGCTGTTAGATTGCCATACTAATACACTGAAGCTAGCTGACTTTGGATTGGCTAGAGCATTTCAAATACCCATCAGAGCATATTCTCATGAGGTATTTCTCTTGTTGTTCCAGTGCATAACTTGTTGCCCAATTGTATCAGCTTTGCCAGACCTTAAATTCTTACCTATCCTTCGCTGGTGAATGTCCAACAAATGCTTCATTTGATTTCAATAAACATTTGTCTCAGATAGCAATTAAAAATATTGCGGGATGCCCCTGTCTTGTGAATCTTGAAAATTGGTCAAGCATTTTGCTGCATTTTTCTGCCCACATGGGAAAATTTCCATCAGATCATCTTGCCATAAGCAGAAATCCGGTGATAGGATGATGTCATGTTCATTACTAGCATGGTCAATGCCGCTTTGATTCTGTTGTCCTGTATTCTTGGAAGACCTAGCCAGTGATGTGCACTAATGTAGAAATTTGCAAGATGTACCCTTTCTCTATGCCTACGCGTGTTTTCTCTTGCTGTCTCCATAGGTAGTAACATTATGGTACAGGGCCCCAGAGATATTGCTTGGATTCCAAAATTACTCTCATCAAGTTGATATATGGTCAGCGGGGTGTATATTTGCTGAAATGCTTAGGTGCGAACCACTATTTCCTGGATCATCTGAGATCAGTCAGCTATTTCATATTTTCAGGTGCTATAGCGTCTCTCCTTAGTTTTATTCTATTTATTATGTCTTCCAACTCGAGTTTCAAATATTCCCTCTGAATGTCATTGTTCTCGCTGCTAGCATTTATAGCAATCTGGCTATGGAGAAAAATGCCTATTTGAACTATGCAAGGGCATATCATAACTTTATCCACCTGAACTAGATGTCCACATTATGGATAAAGAATTAATTCTATTAGGTAGGAGTTCTGAAAATCCCAAAAGCATTTCTTTCTTCCGACCTTTCTGAAAACGCATTCATTTCACTTGCAGTGTAGTATAATAGTATTTGAAACTGATTGATCGGTCAATGGCTCTTTTATTGGAGACAAGGTTATTGGGCACACCAGATGATGAATCGTGGCCTGGAGTGTGTTCATTGCCCTATTTCCAACCAATATTTCCCAACTGGAGTCCACAGGTAGTATCTAATCAAATTATTTACATATATGCTCACCAGAGAATCCAATCATTTACTATGACTCTTAATCATGGATCTCACTATTTCAGGACCTTCAGACCAAGTTTCCCGGAGCTGATCCTGATGGAATTGATCTTCTATCTGTAGGTTCTAATGACATCATAAGTCGATTATAATGTCATATTAATGATTATGTTGCTCCTTTCTTTTGGGTCTTTAATCCTTTATATATATATATATATGACACTACTTGTTCTCATGCACTGTTGATTACTTGCATCACAAATCTGACACAGCTTCCCTCTGACGTCCCAGCGAATGCTCCAAATGGATCCTGCCAGAAGAATTACAGCCAAGAACGCCCTCTCGCACAGCTACTTTAATGACGTGGGACTAAGACCCTCGCTGATCTTTCCACTTCCAATCACATTGACATAGGATTCTGTAGATTCTTTTCCTACCTAGCCATAGGACAAACATACATCGGTTGCACATTCATTTTCAGTGTCTCCCTTACAGGTCAACCTTACAAGCATTAAACAGATGCAGCAGCTACGCACTTTCTGTTCTGGATGTCCCCCTTACCCTTCTGTCCTGATGGCACATTACGGCCTTTCTGGATGTTGCTACTTTTGTTACGCTGAACGTAATCAGCAATAAAGTAGCAATTGCTCTCAGTTTTAAGCTGAACCTAGTCAGCGGTATCCAGGGATACAAGTCGTACGCGTTGTTACGCCACACTTCTTCCACCAGGTAAATGGTCAAGGTCAACCATTCCCACGAATAGTTGTATTCTGTATCTTCATGTCCAAAAACATTAATATTTTGTATCTTCATATATTTCCATATTTCTTTCTATAGTTACTGTAACTTCTGCTCGAAGTTACTCGTGAATGAAGATAATCTATCCCACAGTTGAACCACGTGCTTTGTTAGTTTAAACAAGTTGATTCCTCTCAAGCGAGACCTACAACTGACAATCCATGGACTAAGAAGAATCACAATTGCCTGAGCAGAAGGAGGCCTCTCGATCCTTCACAACGTCCACTACGAAAACAAAATCTTACTGCAACAATGTAAGTGGTCAAATCTAGAGCTAATGGCTCCTTGTCTCACGGACCTGGTGGATCTCACAATATTATTCAGAAGTGGGACCACTAATACCCACCGAAAGGGTCTTGCCCATCGCTGGAGAGACCAAGTCCTGCAGGAAGACTTTTGAAGCGGTCATGGAAGCGAAGGACAAAGACGCGTTCCTCATCATAATATGATATAAAATCGCGTAGGATGTCAGATCTGCACTGTCATGATCAGGTCATTCTTTCTTGCATTATCTTTCTCCCTTTCCTTTTATCAGCCTCCCATTTCATTCGATAGGTCTTCTAGGGGAATTGCAAGATAGCATAAGGACAGAGTTTGACAGGGCGAGGAAGTGATTGAGATGCAGAGCTATTCCAAAAGACTCAACCACTTCAGCCATTCACATCCCCTGGACCTCATAGATGCTCGCTGGAACCACACCGACCCACCTCTGTGCTCAGGTTGCAAGACGAGGGTCTCGGGGTGGACCTACAAATGCAGCAGGGGCTGCAACTTCTTCATCCACGCATGGTGCGCTCTCAACCCTAGGCTCATCATCCACCCAGCCCACTTTCCCTCACGCCACCGCCTCACACTCCTGGCCACTCCAGCCCACCCGAGAGGCTTCTTCAAATGCGATGGCTGTGGGTACCATGGGGACAGCTTTAGCTACCGCTGCACCACCCCTGGATGTGACTTTAACCTCCACATGGTCTGCGCTTCCAGGCCGTTGGAGACCACTCACAGCTCCCACAGCCACCCGCTCAGCCTCACCTTCTGCCCTCCCTACCAGAATGGAGCCTTCTCCTGTGACATATGCAGCCAAGTCAGTTCAAGCCACTGGCTATACCGCTGTGCATCATGCAATTTCGACGCCCATCTGGATTGTGTAGCGGCTGCTAATGAGTCGGCACATCCATCTTCGTCTTCGGCTTGGCATGCAAATGGACCGCCAGGAACGGTCTACTCTCGCCCAACCACAGCGCAGGTTGTGACTGATCTGGCCATGGCAGCAGCTGAGGACGTCGCGGAATCTGCTGTCGAGCAGGGAGCTCAGAGCATAATGCGGAATATGACGGGCAGCAACGAAACAAGCCTGGATGCAGAAGGTGACACATTTTCCTTGTTCGACCAATTCTGAATGGAAGTGACAGTTACATATAGCGTCATCTGCTAAATATGGAGTAATGATGTGTATATGCTTGAAGCAGGGGGCCTGCCTTATGTCCTACTATACGTCAGTAGTGCTCTAACATCAGTTTTGATTTTCCGAGGCTTGTGTGAAACTTGCATGTAAACATGTCGGTGACGAGTTGCTGACTCGATGATGAGGAATTGAAGCAATAAGTTCTCTATGTTTGTGCGTGGTAGATGGTCTAAACTGCCATCATGCGGAAATAGATCGAAAGATCTTCTTGTGTCATCATGCGGCAGCATATTGTCTCTCATTTGGCAATAAATCTGCTCTTGTTCTTTTTTCCTGTTCTGACAGATCTCACGGATATGCTTAGTCACTCTCCGTGCTTGAAAGCTGGTACCCTGATTAATCTCAGCCTAAATTTCATTCTGCTAGAGACTTTCCTGTTGAAACGACGATAACCAGCAACAGGTCGACTGTTGTTCACGATTCTGTATCATTGCTGTTATGTCTAGTTTCCGCGTGATTAGATTAGATCCTCCCTTTCAATCAAGAACGGCACCCCAAGTGTCCCGAAAGGTGATAGCTGTCGTTGGTTAACTTCAGCATAGAGAAATTTGCCTCATCAATTGACAAGAGAAGATCTTCGAGCCCTTCCGGGCACTGATATCACAAGAATTTCTTCAATATGGAGAAGNGCTACCGCTGCACCACCCCTGGATGTGACTTTAACCTCCACATGGTCTGCGCTTCCAGGCCGTTGGAGACCACTCACAGCTCCCACAGCCACCCGCTCAGCCTCACCTTCTGCCCTCCCTACCAGAATGGAGCCTTCTCCTGTGACATATGCAGCCAAGTCAGTTCAAGCCACTGGCTATACCGCTGTGCATCATGCAATTTCGACGCCCATCTGGATTGTGTAGCGGCTGCTAATGAGTCGGCACATCCATCTTCGTCTTCGGCTTGGCATGCAAATGGACCGCCAGGAACGGTCTACTCTCGCCCAACCACAGCGCAGGTTGTGACTGATCTGGCCATGGCAGCAGCTGAGGACGTCGCGGAATCTGCTGTCGAGCAGGGAGCTCAGAGCATAATGCGGAATATGACGGGCAGCAACGAAACAAGCCTGGATGCAGCAGGTGACACATTTTCCTTGTTCGACCAATTCTGAATGGAAGTGACAGTTACATATAGCGTCATCTGCTAAATATGGAGTAATGATGTGTATATGCTTGAAGCAGGGGCCTTGCCTTATGTCCTACTATACGTCAGTAGTGCTCTAACATCAGTTTTGATTTTCCGAGGCTTGTGTGAAACTTGCATGTAAACATGTCGGTGACGAGTTGCTGACTCGATGATGAGGAATTGAAGCAATAAGTTCTCTATGTTTGTGCGTGGTAGATGGTCTAAACTGCCATCATGCGGAAATAGATCGAAAGATCTTCTTGTGTCATCATGCGGCAGCATATTGTCTCTCATTTGGCAATAAATCTGCTCTTGTTCTTTTTTCCTGTTCTGACAGATCTCACGGATATGCTTAGTCACTCTCCGTGCTTGAAAGCTGGTACCCTGATTAATCTCAGCCTAAATTTCATTCTGCTAGAGACTTTCCTGTTGAAACGACGATAACCAGCAACAGGTCGACTGTTGTTCACGATTCTGTATCATTGCTGTTATGTCTAGTTTCCGCGTGATTAGATTAGATCCTCCCTTTCAATCAAGAACGGCACCCCAAGTGTCCCGAAAGGTGATAGCTGTCGTTGGTTAACTTCAGCATAGAGAAATTTGCCTCATCAATTGACAAGAGAAGATCTTCGAGCCCTTCCGGGCACTGATATCACAAGAATTTCTTCAATATGGAGAAGAAGCTTGCTTTTGAGTTCAGATCGAGTCTAATGGCTTTGGTAACAGTTTACAAGGATACGAGATCATGAAATAGAATCATCTTGATCTCGTGAATCCCATAGACCAGGTCAGAGTTTGGTCCGCATTAACCAGTTTGTGTGATTCGGTAATTAAGAACATCCTCTGGCTCAGGAGGTTAGTGACCTGTCTGTCGGTAGATAATGAAGCTTCCTAAATGCAGATGTTTGTCTGTAACTCCCTCGCCACCATCTCTATGCTCAATCCTTGTTGATATATACGCTCAGAAGGATCGTACGTTTTCTTCGTGGGAGACGAGACACTCACAGAACATAGCTCGAGATTGCTATATGAATTTCATCATTGTAATTGCTTTTGCTGAATTTTAAGATGGAATCAGTCTTCCGCGTAATCACACTCACGATCATATCTGCAAGCATTAGTACTCCGTACCTTCATAGGCATTGACGCTCCATTCTATATCTATATCTACATCTACACGTAATTTATGCTCGAAGAGTTGCTTGCGAATGAAGAAGATGCCCGATGACAACATAAAATTATGAGGATCCATGATTGACAGACACAAAATGGATGACTAAAATGTAAATTCAACATTTTTTCTCTTTCAAGTTGACTTTGTCAACCTGCAATCAAGAAGGAAGATGTGAAGATCCTCCTATCTAATCTCCACAGTATGAAATAAAATCACAAAACAACATAGAAAATGAACTGAATAACACATAAATAGGTATTAAGGGGTTAATTAAAATTTGTTCTTCTTTATATTGAAGAGAAGGAGGAAGTAGTCATGGGGAGTCAGGAGGCTGCAGCAACGGCATGAACGGGTTTTAACTTCTTTCTTATAATAAAAGTTATTGAATTTGATCTCTAGGTGAAATTTTTGCCCATTTTCAGCCGTCTTTTACTAGCTTCATCCTTACTTGAAAGAGTTAGAGAGAAAACTCGATTTGAAGTCGTTAATAGCTATTTGTTGGATCAATCTCTTCAATTCGAACTCTTCATATCAATAGATTCCTCTCATCACTAGGAAGCCATGATTTTTTACGAAACTTGATTTCGTTGAGTAATTTATGAGATATTGTGTTCAAAACTTTTAAAATTTGTTTTAACTCATCAACTTTAAATACAAATTTTGAATTGATCTTTCTATCTTTAAGTACCCCATGTGCTTCTAAATCAAAGCTCGTAATACAAGATTTCTAGGAACATCAAATTTGAAGCTCTGTAGGTAGGAAAACAACTACCTTTGTTGACCTTTGAAACTACCTAAACCTATCATGAATCATAATAAGGCAAATAACTGATTTTGAAGCCCATGGATTTGGGCCCAAGGAGAGCCCATCCCCCGCGGCCGCGAGAGAGAAGAGGAAAATTAGGGCTGGAAGGGTTTCCGATTTCCCCATTTCGTCTCCATTCCATCGGCCACTGTGGTAGGCAATTGAGCCCTAGAGGAGAGGACCTTCTGCAAACAAGAACTCGGTTCTAGGCTCCACTGTCCTGCTGTTAACTTCGGACGTTGAGGTGAGAATCTCGGTTACTCAAGCCCCTCCTTAGGTTGTTTGTTGAGTTGTTATCTGGAAATCGCTGTGGCTGCAAATGATTTGTTATTGCTGGGCGTTTAAGTTTCTTTAGCTGTTAGGGCTTGAGTTGAAGTCAGCTAAGAAATGGAGTGTGTGCTACTAGTGCGACTTGTTTCATTTCTGTTGAAGGGCTCTCTGTTTTCCTGTTTTGCTAGGAGTAGGCACTGGCGGGGGGAGAAGGAAATCACAACAATGTGAGATGCAAAGGAGTGACCCCTCTCTTTAGATCAATCAGTAGAACAGCTCCCTATGCCCTTTCAATCCTTAGAAATTTGTCCTAGTTCTTTCCTTTCTCCTAGATTTAAGGAATTTTTGTGAAGCTAAGCGATACTCGAGTCACATATGGGATTACTGATCTTGTGATTATAGCATATTGTCTGATTTTCATATATGGAGCTTTTCCTTTTGAAATGGTTGGGTTGTTTCCCCTGTGTTGAATTGCAGGAGTCCACACAGTTGGGACTTGAAAAGAGGAAAGTTATAGGTATAGAACGGTGGGATGGAAGAGATAAGAGTATAAGAACTTAGAGATTTGGAGGGAATCACTCAAGTCAAATTGTTCATTATAATCACTTCCTTAGTTCATAAGAAGATATTTTCTTTGAATATTATAGGTGATGATAATTTCCTGATGTATGTGTATATAAGTGTGTATATTAACCTCATTGTGGATGATATGATAGGTACTGAGGAGACCCGGGATAAACACCTAGAGGATCCTGCTTTGTGATTGGTCGACTAAGGGGTTATAAGTACATTTTTCCATTGTGGAATGCAATGTCTATGCTTGGTACATAGTAAATATAGTTTCGAAATAAGTAGCTGTTACATATATATGTAATACCGGTAGTTGGGCATCCATACATTCATACATGACTTGCATATTGTCTGTTATTATGTATAACCATGGTGACCGCTAAGCCAGCGGAATAGAAATGGGCCTTACTGATCTACCGCAGGTTCCCAGCAGGATATAAACCTGGGACATTAGCGACGCTGGCTCTATGGCCCTAGCGGGATATGTTAGCTGTCTCCCCTTGGGGCCCGAGGGGGAAAAAAAAAAGACCAGAGAGGAGAGGTAAGAAAAAGAGAGAGACTTGAGGGCGACGGGTCCATTCTTACCGCCGGAGGATAATAGGCAACCCCCGTGTGCGTGCGAAGGGAAGGGCACGAGAAGGAGAACTATATGAGATTGATTGAGGTGCGGGGTCACGGTACCGTTTGGGGAAAGGAGGAGTATTGGTACCGCCATAACTCTGTCGCAGAGGTAGTGCGACCCCATGGTTATTGTATGACGTGAATGTTGCATGCATTGCATTAGGTGGGTCGTATGAAGTTGGTTAGGTTGTCAATAATCATATATCCTCGGCATTTGACAAATCAGTAAGTTGATACAGTTGTGCAAGAATCNGTTGGTTAGGTTGTCAATAATCATATATCCTCGGCATTTGACAAATCAGTAAGTTGATACAGTTGTGCAAGAATCTATATTTGAGCCAAATGTTATTTCACTATGGAATTTTGTATTCACTGAGTTGCAGCTCATACTCTTCTGCAAAATGTTTTTTTTCAGATAGGGGAGATACTCAACTGTACAGAACTGCCCAATTTGATTTGGGGATCAACTAGGACAAGTTTCATAGATAGGGTACGTGTAGAAATCATGCATAGTTGTAAACAATGTCACGGCCTGAACATTTTGTGGGAAATAATTGTGATTCGAGGAATGGTTGTTGATGGGTGTGACTGAATATGTGTGTTGAATTGTTCCATAGCAGATTTTGAACTTTTGGTTAGCCTAAAATATAAGAGAAAACTCTGCCAAAATTTCGGGTCGTGATAGGTTAGTATCAGAGCTAGAAGGGGTGACAGTTCTTAAATATGCAATGGCCCTTTAGAGGACAAAAATCGTGAGGGGTGGGATGGGCCAGACTTGAGCCCTAGTCCCCAAAGCGGACAATACCTCGCAGGTGGGAGCGAGTCATGACATTTGAAGCTCTGTAGGTAGGAAAACAACTACCTTTGTTGACCTTTGAAACTACCTAAACCTATCATGAATCATAATAAGGCAAATAACTGATTTTGAACCCAATTTTCTTGTTGCTCAGCCTTTTGAATTTTTTTTTTATAGTAGATATTGCAAGGATTTCATATACACCAAGAATTTCGAATTTGGTTGCTGTAGAGGAAGAACTAACTCCCCAAATTTAGTTTGCTATGCACTTCGGGATTACGTAGTCTTGAACACACCAACAACTTTAGGAAATCCATTTGGCCAGCTCTGAATTCAAATTTTAATGATTTTTATATTTTTCAACTCGTAATTAAAATTACTATTTTATTTAAATTTTCTGGTTTTTTTATGAAATACTTGATTTTATGAATTTTATACGAAATTGAATTAGTTCTATTATGTTAAAAATTATTGTTAGAAATATTGTTTCATAATTGAAAAAAAATATTTTTTAAAGAAAAAATAATCTAACTATTAGGTTCAATTCATGATTTTTGTTGGTAAATTAATTTATTATACTTTATTAACCTTTATGACTAATAGATTAAGATAAAGACAATCGAGGTAA
This sequence comes from Sonneratia caseolaris, assembly GCA_900006705.1. Taxonomy (NCBI): domain Eukaryota; kingdom Viridiplantae; phylum Streptophyta; class Magnoliopsida; order Myrtales; family Lythraceae; genus Sonneratia; species Sonneratia caseolaris. The sequence goes on from CXYZ01007473.1 coordinate 610,210, forward strand.
GTAACTTGGACTTGTATCTATTAATTGTGAAATTTATGAAAATACAATGTTTGTTGCATATCACGAAAATACATTGATGAAATTTAAAAAATTGTTAATTGTTGAGCATGAAATTTTTTTTATGATTTCTAAAGGACGATCAAGTATCGGACAAATTTATATTGTAAAGATGAGTTACAATTGAGAGAAATAATTTATTTGTAAAATTATTTGAATTACAAATTTAACTACGAAAATCTATTTAAATTTTGGCAATTGATCAAATTTATAGAAATTAATTTGATATGGAATTATATTATGAATTTGATTTTTAAGGCTCAATTGTCTATTTTGTTATCAAACTATGGTAATATCATTGATTAAGTTAGCTAATAAAATATTTGAGTTGTTTTGGTATTTCAAGTCGAGCCAATGATTATATTGACAAATAATTATCTAAATCATACTAGCGACTATACTAGTTGGTCCATGTGACAAGAGAAATATCGCCATAGTACCAATGACAAGGAATGGAATATACAAAATATTATTTATTCGAATTATTAAATATTATTATAAATATAATATTAAGTAAATATTTCAGCAAATTTCTAATATGCATTTTGAATTTATTATTAAATATCATTTATTCCAAGTTACTTTTATAGTTGTTATTAATCATTTTATTTGATAGTTTAAAGTAATAAAATACATTTTATTGGTACTCGATCTTGTAGATGCGAGAATTTTTTACTTACTAAGCTAATGAAATGCTCTCATTTATTAACATTTTTTTTTCAGATCCAGAGTAAGAGGATCCTAGAGACTAGTATTAGAGGATAAGTTGGACGATCATGTATTTAGAGGAATTTCTTAATTTCGTCTCTTTTAAAATTGGAAACTTCATTATGAGAGGACGTTTTGAGAATTTTATGTAGATATTGCTTTGATTTAAATTATTATTAAGATAATATTATTTTTTTTATTCACGTCACAAGAAATAATTTTGATAAGAAAAGTTCTCTCATAGGAAGATTTCGTTTATTATTATAGGGCTAAGTCAAATCCTTCAGCAAGCGGTCGGTTACGGTTTACTTCTTGAAACGGAAAATGGGGCGTGATAACCATTCACCTCAACGAGCTTCGCAGGTTTAAACGGGGGGTGGCTCCGCTAGCAGGAAGCCTCCGACCGGTATGGCTTCCAAGATGGAGTGCAGCTGCTTGTGCCGAAACGTTACCTCTCAACTCCTCACGAAGCTCACTAGAAACGGGAAATCCTACTGCGACTGTAAAGCCACGAGAGCTTGCGAGGATGGAGAAATGATAGATTTTATTACCCCTCTTCTCAGTTAGTGTTACATTGAGCTGCCGGTTATATAAAAGCGCGGGATGACAAAAGCAATGAAAGAATGCTGTAATCGGCCGGCATGGATGCGGAGAACTAGTCCGCAGCCAATCCTTAATAGTTACGTTATGTGTACTGCTATCTATGATGGCAGCATAATAATCATAGGACAATGAACTAGGGGTGGTTCTTGACTGATGGTTGGCTCCTCTCTGGCTTGTAGACTCTTCCTGCAAGACCTTCTCTCTATGTGGGTTCATGAAATTTATTAGCTGTCTCCTTGTAGACAGGAGACAAGGTCTCGCTGGAAGACTTTGAATTGGTCTTGGTCATGACACTAGTGAGGGTTATCGCGTCTGCTTCGTCATCACCACAGGCTTTCATTTCATCTTCTCCCTCTCCATTTAATCATCTTCGTTCACTCTCTCTCGCTCAGCTTACAAGCCCTTTCTTCATTCATTACATCTCCTGTGTTGGAAAGATGCAGAGCTATTTCACATCGATCAATCACTTCAGCCACCCACATCCCCTGAACCTCGCAGACGCCGCTGGCTGGAGCCGTATCACCGACCCACCTCTATGCTCGGGTTGCAAGACAAAGGTTTCGGGATGGACCTACACATGCAGCAGGCGCTGCAACTTTTTCATCCACGCGGGGTGCGCCTTCAACCCTACGGTCATCAACCACCCAGCCCACTTTCACTCAAGCCACAGCCTCACGCTCCTCGCCACTCCAGCCTACCCGAGCGGCTCCTTCAGATGTGATGGCTGTGGGTACTATGGGGACGGCTTTCGCTACCGCTGCACCACCCCTGGATGTGACTTTGGCCTCCACATGGCCTGCGCTTTAATGCCGCTGACGATCACTCACCGCTCCCACATCCACTCGCTCAGCCTCAACTTCAGCCCTCCGCCCGAGAACCGAGCCTTTGGCTGTGACTTGTGCAAGCTCGCCTGCTCAAACCAGTGGCTGTACAGCTGCAGGCCATGCAATTTTGACGCCCACCTGGGTTGTGTGGCGGCTGCCAACCAGCCGGCCCATCCATCTTCCTCTTGGGCTCCGCCTCAGCCACAGCAGAGTTTTACTTTCCCTGGAGTCGTTGGGGCGTACCCGAACCACGTCATTGGACAGAACGTAAACACACCAGCAAGGATTGGCTTTCATCGCCCAGGTACAACGCCATCTTTTGTGACTGGTCTGGTGGCGGCGTTGGCCGAGGGCGCTGTGACAGCCATCGCCCAGCAGGCAGTTCATAGCATAATGCACAATACGACGGGCAGTGGTGAAACAAGCCCGGATGCAGCAGGTGACAATGTTTTCTTGGATTCCACGTGAGACCCATCGACCTAGAGAGGAATAAATGAGTCAATGTACTAACTCTCTTTTTCCACCACCGTATCGTCTGAATGTGGAGTGATAATACGTAATAATGCTTGAAGCAGGCAGGGGCTTGCCGTATCATCCTGCTCTATGTGACAGTGATGCATGCGCTGGTGTTAGTTTCGATTTCCCGAGCCCCGTGTGTGAAACTCGCGTGGATCATACCTGTGAGATGAGTTGCTGATTCGATCAGATAAAAAGGAAATTTAAGCGACAAGCCAAGCGTGCATGGCAGATTATGAACTACCATCACATGCTGCAAATCGAAAGATTGTCTGTTTCACGTCATGGAACTTCATACTGCAATAATACATTTGTATGCTCCTCAGTGGTCGCCCTCATGTCAGGGTTTAATGGTCTTAATTTCCGGATGAGAAGATTCCATTTAATGAACGAATTAGGGACGCATGAGGGAAACACATTAAGTACTTGACGTAGAGATGTCACCAACCCCCACAATTGTTCAAATCTATTTATTATGTACACGCATTAAAAATATTAAATGTACCCTTGAAAAAATAATTGACATGAAAATGAAAGCCTTAATTATCACGTGATAATAATGCCCTTTTCTTGTATACAAGGGTGTCTGTCAATGTCTTGGCATTTCACCTCGCAAGATGAGCTTCGTGTGCCCTGAACATGCTATGCTACCTGATCGTGTTTTCCAAAATAAGGCCTAAGTGTGTCGCATTACTGACTGGTTTGCTCAAAGATGGAATTACTTACTTCCCCCATCAATTTTCCGACCCCGAGTGGTTGCGTACGGAACAAATCCTGGTATAGCACCACAAGACAAGAGTAATGTGGAATCTTTATGTCATACAGTGGATACGAAAATGGCTGCCAGATCCATAGGCCCACTGGCCGTCAATCCACACGGCCCATCACACATGGGCCCATTAATCGATTACCGATAGTAAGTTCCCGCAAATTCCAAATCGAAGGTGATGGGGAATGCAGCAAGTCCCCAAGATAATGAGAGCAAGTCGGGCTGTCGCCAGTTCCAGACCCTCGCCCTCGGTCGCAAGCATCCCTCCCACGGTCAGTCCATCGAGAGTGGGATGAATGGATCGGTAGGATACTTCGGATCTCCATCACACGCGGTATCAGTCCGAACCAGGCATCATTGTCACAGTGAAACCGGCCACCCTGATTCCGCGGTACTGCTTCCGACGGTAAACTTCCGAACGAAACCCCTTCTCCTCCTCTTCCGAGGTAAGAGGGATTTCGTCGAACCCTTCGAAGCGTGGCGAAACTGATCTCCATCCCGACGCGAGCTGCGTTACAGCACGCAAAAGGGTATGTTTTTCTCTTACGGTTTTGTCAAAAAAAGAAGGTAAAGTCATCGTCGGAGCAGTGAGTACCCAGTTCGTGATCCAAACAGTTCCCATCTTCAACTAGTCAAAGGAGAAAGCTCATACACTTCACTATTTAAAATAAAATCTTGATCCCTAAACCTTATACCTGCAATCTTTTTCTTATGATCATAAAAATTTTACCATTTAATTGGTTAACTCGATTCCAACTCTAATATTGGGTAAACACGGATTGAGTAGAGAAGGAAATCGGTCTTTATTGGATTATAATTAGACGAATATTTTTTAGTATTCAAAAATTTCTCTGTGTCTAATTAATTCAATTTTGAATAAAATCGACCATTACGTAGTATTCTTAGACCAGGTAAAGTGTATTTCGATACTAATCTGCGATCAGATTATGATCCCTAAGAAAATTTTTGTCGACCCTCCCAACCTGAAATTTGATTCTTAGATCTTCCATTTAANAGATCATGAGTCTAATAAAAAAATTAATAATTTAATTTTAAATTAATTTAAAGAACTAATTTCTCTCCACATAAAATAGAGCCTTCCCTGAGAAAAAAAGTCCAATTAATTCATATGGGTTGGATGAGAAGAATCTTACCCGACAAGATTTGAAGCAAGCATCCATCGTGTTAATGGAAAAGATACAAGTAAATTTCTGATAGGATAATGTCTGCTGGCGGACAAGGCGTCCGATACATAATAAATCCAACCCATTCAATTGGGGAATATCTTAGATGAAATATCCGCCTCACATTTCCTAATTCTCCTTTCCTCTCTTTTCCGACCAGATTTTTAGGATTATCTTCTCAGGGAAAAAAAAACCACCAACTAAACGGCAATAAAAATGAGTGAATAATTACCGATTGCTCGAATAATCATTATAATTATTACAATTATTTTTCACCGCATAATTGGAAAATACGGCACTTTAATATTTATCTTTTTCTTTTAATTTTGTTATTTATTTCGTCAATCTTTTTTACGTGCAACAGAGGAGACACGTGGCGGGTGGCCGGTTCCTGGCTTACAATCCAACTGATGGGTGCAGGACCCACAACCCTAGACAAACTCGTGGCCTGCAATTTTTGGGCGGAATTTCCTTTTGCCTTTTTTTTTATTATTTACAGAATAATCGTTTTAATAATATATAGTTTGAAGGGCCCCACAGTTGTCTCCAGAAATTCTGAGGGTTTCTTCGGGGTGGGGGCCGCAAGTTCCATCCAGTGCGCGGAGCCGGCTGGCGCCACCCCACTGAGCGTTGCATTGATCGCATCGCATGATTGTGACTAAAAAGTGGATTCCCACAATTACCCCCCCGATCAGGAATGATTAATTTCAATTTCAATTCCAATTCCAATTCCAGTGGTGGGTGATGGGAAATATCAGCCACGCACTTGAACAAAATCTCATGCGACGACGTCACGGACCACAAAAAGTAGGCACCCGATCCTTGGTTGCCTTCTGACATGCTCAACCACTGAGTTTACGAAGGGTGAGAGTTCATGAACTTGGCAAACATGGCATTTATAGTAAGACATTTATAAAATTTGGATTTTTAATTGATCGATCCGTCTAAATACAAGTTGAGGAAGATTCATTGACCCAGGAATACAAGCCGATCTCCGACGGACAAAACAGTCGGCTAGGATTGGGACTGCGGTCCCCTCTTCCCGCATGGCACCTTGCGGTGAGCGGAAGCGATTGTTTTTAAAATCGAATGCAAAAAAAAATAGTTCAAATTATGAATTATATGAAAATTTAATAGGTTGAATTATATATTTAATAAATAATAATAATAATATAATAATGATTTTAATAAAAATAATTATTATATTATTATAATTATTATATTAACTTAAATTTAACGTAAAATATAAATAT
>CXYZ01007473.1:627699-648205 GCA_900006705.1 Sonneratia caseolaris
CGAAAGAGAAGTAGATTATTTTGTCTCACTTGGCAACTTGAGATGCTAAGAGATCTAGACCAGTGCAAGGAAGGAACATGTACGTATATTTGTGTGCGCATACATATATATATATATATATATACTAAAGCACAAATTTGTATTATATTTTATAATATCTAGATGTGTATATATATATATATGATAAGGAAAAGAACATCCCATAAAGCAAAATAAAGTAAAGGTTTCTAACCCAAAGTAAGAGACAAGCTAGCAAAAGCCCTAGCTCATGCATTTCTCACGCTATTCTCCAAGCTAGCCCACCAAATTATATACATCACTTGGCACTATATACAAATATATATATATATATGTATATATCATATTCATAAGAGATATATAAGTGCTTAAAAAAGAATAGGGGGAAATTGTAAATAAAATATCTCTAGAAATCACGTTGAAAAATATTTAACATGATTTTTTTTTGTTTGAGATTCAAAAAATATCATTCTATCTTAGCTTCTATACTCCGTATGCACATTTAGACACATCTTGGATGCTAAAATGTCTTTGATGGCTTCTTTGTTTTTGCAGTCGGGATTCTATATGGTTGGACCAGGTTAGTGATGCAGTGGGACCGTATGTATGTATATTGCAATTACCATTAGTTGCAATTAACCCAGATGATTTACTGTTGGGGTGATTAACTAGGGGCCCTAATAAGGCCTGATTGTATTGTACTTTTATACAGGCAAAGTTCAATTTTTGAATTGATCTAATGATGTGATGCCCCCCAATGTCCTTGTGGGTAAATGATTTCGGCTTGGGCCACCAAAGGACAGGGAATATGAACTTTAAGTTTGGTTGGATTTGAATTCTTTCATGGTAAAGGTAAGTGGACGAAGGGAGCTGTGAGATTCAGTGTTTCTTTTCTAAGCCAGGCTTAAAGCTCAGCTGGAAAGAAAAAAAAAAGAGATTAATTAAGTGATATTATTTTCAATTTAAAATTAAAAAACATGGTATTTAATTTCTCTGTTATTAGGGCAGCTTATTGTGCCATTATAGAACACATTCTTAACTGATAGAAGGACACCAAAAAACAAAACCTTATTTGACTAATACATGAACAAGGGACGTATAATGTGGATGTTATAGTAAGTATCGCTTTCTTCCACCTAACGTCAGAAACCAAATTTCGTATGTGCGATGAAACTGATATAATAGCACTAACAGTGAATCCAACGCACCTACCCACCGTATACGTTGTCGAGTGGTTCGGCGCTCATCATCCCAATGGGAGGACTCGAGTTCGAGTTCGAGTCCGACCTGCGGCGGGAAGCTCTTAACCCCTTAAATGGGCCAATCCGGGACGATCCGGATTAGTTAACTTGACAAAGTCCAATTGGATACCGGCGGTTTATACCAAAAAATAGAAAAAAGAATCCAACGCACCTGAATCCCGGAGGTGTCCTCGCATTCCTTGTCATCGAGGCGATACTCATGCATCACCCAGTCGGTCCTCATGCCTTGCGGAGCTCGGCCTCGGTAGTAGACCAGAGTCTTCTTCATCCCGACGGCTCGGTTCTGGCACGTCACTCTCCGGTCTTTCCCAGTCGACTTCCAGTACCCGGCACGTGTCGCCCTGTTGGTCCGACAGCCGTTCGGGTACTTCCGGTCCCGGGGCCCGAAGAAGTACCATTCCGGGTCCCTGCTAATTGGGAGGAAGGATCTCTCTGCCAGTTAATAGTAACGACTCATTATCAACAACTCGGCACGAGCCAATACGATGGTTAAACCGGCCGGAAACGGCCCATCTAAAGTTGACGATGAGGAGTGCTGTGCAGCCAGCTCATTCTACTGCTCGGAACGGGGGATACTCCGCCGAACCCTAACCGAGAACTGAAGCACGGTTCGAGATCATTCGAACTCAAAGGATTAAAACAGTCATTACCGACAAGGACGATATCGATGGAGATGTACAGCGAGAGGGGATCTTATTTCCATGTGCTGTATACCTGCTAGTTCCCAGGGCTCGCACTTGTAGAGATCGACCTCGGGGATGATATCGAGTTCCATCTCCAGGCCATTGATCTTCCGCTTGAGGTAGTAGTCCACCAGTTCCTCGTCCGTCGGGTGGAACCCGAAACCTGGTGGTAGCCCCACTGGCGCCATGAAGCCTCTTCCTTCTTCCTCCTCCTCCTTTTCCAGTCTCTCTGATTAAATGCAGGATCCTTTTCTCTTGTCACACCCAATCACGGTATGATATTTATAGAAGGAAAGATTCTCAGATTGCGGCGCCTTCCGGTGGAAGTTCTGAAATTCCTATTTCGCTCGTCTTCTTATACTCTATCTATATACCCATAAATCTCCCATATAACGTGCGAGAACCTTCATCTGCTCCCTCTTTTTCCATCTCTTTTGTCTCTTTCACTGATCTCTATCTCTCTTTTTTTCTATTGAGATTCTTACCAGCAGACAGACGTTCCTCTCAAGTGCTTTCGGGTTGCGTCCTCTCCAGACAGTTTGAGAGGTCTCGTCGTTCTAATTTGCCAAGACCCTTTTTCATATTATGTGCCATATTAGTTTCATGGCAACCAGAAAATATCTCTTGATCATAAATTATTTTATCAATAAAATTTAAATTCTAGACTTCATATGATTAAAAGAGGAACAATCCAAGTAAGAATTAATCTGTATGCAAATATTTGCACGCATTTAAATTCATATATTATTAGGAAATGTAATTAATGTGACCTGTGTTTCATTTCATGACTATGTGTGACAGGCAACGAGGGCAACGCCCCGTGCCGTACGGGCAACTAATTAGTCCACCGTCAATTATTCGAAGGCCAACGAATAAATTTCTCTTCCTCTCACGCATACACCGACAAATATAATGATCCATACCATCGTCCGCATTATATAGACAACTTCTAAAAATCTCATAATATTATATTCAAGTCACATATTTAATTTTATTATAACGTTAAATCTTATCTGTCAATCTCCATAACGAACATACTGATATATTAGCTAATATGTTGATGTGGTTATTATTTATATGTCGACTTGGAAAAGTGCGACATCATCGCAAAATCTGTCGATGTGGCATAGCGATATGGCACTAAGTTACTCACGAGGTGCCGAGTCGTTGACGTGTCTCGTGGCATGTCTGCCACATATGCATTAATAAACGGATGTTTGCATATATTTTACGGTGATTAACGAATATAATTTAATGATATAACGGAACTAAATATTTATAATTTGATAAATCGTTTTGAAACTTTCATGACTCAATTATAAAAATATACAAACTTTTATAATTTCTAATATAATTTCTCGCCGTACGTGTATATATATATATATACACACACATCATGGGAGTATCAAGACAATTGTATATNCGCCGTACGTGTATATATATATATATACACACACATCATGGGAGTATCAAGAGAGTTGTATTTGTGATTAACGTGTGAGCATGGCATATAAACGAACCTTTCTGCATGAGATGCATGCACATGATTGATCCTTAATTAATATGTACAGAAATTGAGACAGAACCGAGGGATTCATGAAACAGTGAGAAACTGAGCTCGATTACTCACAATTTCACCATGCAACTTTTCTTCTTCTCCACACCGCCCCTTTTTTTTCTTGGCATGACCTTCCCATATTTAGTAAGAGTTACATGGGTCCCAACTTGCTAAGTCTTAATCCAAATTAGTTAGCTAAAATGTAGGATTCTCTAAGCAATAGATTTATATCCATGATTTCAAATCCAGAATTTTATTAAGTATGTCAATATCGAATACAGTTCGGTTGATTCAAACTCTAGTTCTCCTCAATGATCATTTCCTAATCTCCAAGCTAGTCGATCAGATACATAAGCCTCAAACATGAACTGAATCATCAGATCGGAAGACATTTTTTTTCCTTTAACTAAGGTTACATGTCCAAATATTGCTAGTAAAAAAAAATTATACCCGATAAACTCTATCCCGATCGAACCCAGCTCAACTATAGTGGATTTATACCAAAACATTTTAGTTATCCATAGACCTCTTGCAGTTGAAAGTTGACAGCTATGTACTCGAAAGATCTATGCTTTGCGGCCTCATTTATTTATTTATTGGTTGCAAAGCTCGAGNAGATCTATGCTTTGCGGCCTCATTTATTTATTGGTTGCAAAGCTCGTGGCTTTACTCGGTTGGGATTGATCAGAGGCTGTCTGTCTCTGTCTGTGTCCCCCAAGGCTTCAATGGGAAGGTTGTCCATCACAATGGCACAAGCGGAGAGGACAAAACTCATACGGTTGGTGCTTTCTTCCCTCGAAAATTTTAACCGGTGCCATCGGAGCGCCGATCCATTAATGAGATCGATGCTCACGGTGTAATATTAATTAAGTTGGCAACAAGCACGCGTGTTCCTCGTCCCGAGTCAGATGCCGCTCGATCTCCACGAATCAATCCGAAATCTAATATATGTCCTGGGCATTCCCTGATCATGAAACTATAATAATGTTAATGAAGTCTCACGGCTGTGGAGTGAGTCAAGAATGGTCACGCACTGTTCCATATGCACTTAAGATTTGGACTGATCAACGATCGAGGAGTAATATCTAATTTAACTTATGCGGACAAGTTTGAGCCTCGGATTCCTCTCCTTCCAACCGGATTCCTCCACATCTGTTTGCTCTTCCGTCTTTCATGCTACCCACCTAAGCTCGGCTGTCATGTGTTCTATTAGCTCTATTACGAGTTCATAACAGATCGAACCCGTTCTCATTTAAAAGTTTAATACGATAGATGGTGATACCCAATTTTCTTATAAACGGAAATTCTTCTTCCGATCTTGAACGAGGGGGGACAACCGACCATGAACANGCGAGGTCATAACAGATCGAACCTATTCTCATTTAAAAGTTTAATACAATAGATGGTGATACCCAATTTTCTTATAAACAAAAATACTTCTTCCAGTCTTGAACGAGGGGGGACAACCGACCATGAACAGGGCAATTTTCTTCTATACTCGAGCTTAATATCAACTAACCACGAGCCGGGCCTTCAAATTCGGGTCAGGCAAGATGCAAGCCCATCAGCTATAATATTATATTGNTTCCAGATTCGGGCCGGGCGAGATGCAAGCCCATCAGCTATAATATTATATTGAATTCGTTGTAAACTTATAAGATATCGGACTCATTTTCATCTAAAAGTCTGAACTGATAGGTGATGATACCAATTTCGCTTATGTTACGTGTCAGATTGGAAGAAAGAAATCAGGAGTAGGAGAAGGAGCTGAGGGAGCAGAGGCCGCGGAGAAGTCCTGCCACGGGAGGAGGTAACTCTTGGGCCTCCACGGCCCATTCGGCCCAATTCCATCACAGCGGATGTCTGTGCCGTCGGGCTTTAGAAAATTCCATCACAGCTTTAGGAACAGTGAGCTCGGTTTTCCTTCGCTGTCGTTGTCGGGGACAGCGGGGGGGCACCTCATCCACCGTTGAACGAGACACCCACCGCTTAGCACGAGCAGCCTCCGAGCCCATTGGCGAGAATGTTCCCGCAAGTCTCCGTCCGACGGGACGGGACCTGACGTGACAAATAAGGGCGGTGCTACAAGTCATAAACACATCCGTCGTCGGTTCATAAAATTACCCAATAGTTTTATACTTACATGATATGTTCTAGGTGGTCCACGACAGTCGCCTTACTGCTTCCATGTACTGTTTCTTAGAAGCACGGTTTTCGAGATTATCATCAGAATTCTCTGAGTTTTGTGTTTTTTGTTGTTTTGAAAAGGAAGTTGAGGGGGATAGATAGGGATAAGGGCATAGCCTAATCGCCCAATCAGGTCTCCCGAGCTTTTCAAAGACCTAAATAATATTGTCCAAGAACTCAAATAGTGGCCACCTACTCCACATGCACCATCTCTGTGTTCTTCGCACTCCCCCTCTCAATCGTCGATACGATGTGGCCCCTTTTTCCTTCCCTCTTCCCGGTCTTGTCGACAGATATGGATTTATCTTATCCTATTTTTATTCAAAATTTATTCATAGAATAGTACATAGTACGGTACATTGCTGTGTGTTTAAGCAAGTTCATGCACAAATATGCGCCAGTAATCTCTCTCCTAACTACATTTTTACGGAAAAAAAAGGGAGGTTTTGGGGGTAAAAATTAGAAGAGAGGCGGTAAAAATTTCAAATCATTCCAACTTACAATAGTATAGTAGTAAGAGATAATTATTATTGTAATTAGTTGTGGGATGTCAATATCCAATTACTACAATAAAGGATTTCACGACGTGCAACCGGCGGCGAGTCCACGGTCATCTGACGGAATAAGATGTCTTGGGGGAGCCGGAATCCAATAATCAAGAAGTTTGGGTGCGGTTGGCATCTCGCCGTGTTGGATCGGACAGAAGATTTCACCCCATGAAAACGAGGGCTTGGGAATCTCAATGGGTGTCGTCCTCGGGCGATAGGCTGGGACGCCTCGCAGTTCCGCTCTTAGTAACCGACGCGTCGGGATGAACGGCGAAGACGAGATGCACTGCTGGGTTTCCCTTTGTGGCTGGCCCCTCGCGTAGGGCCGGGCCGAGGCTCTCGCATCCCACTGTACAGAATCTGTGTCTTTGACTAGGACACATTTGGAATTTTGTCATAAAAAGACTCCACGGTTAATTAATTGCTCGGAGTCGGTCCGAGTCCGACGCACACAGGACCTTTAATTTTTAACTAACCCTCTTTGACAAGCCAACCCACACAGCGACGGGCGGCTGTGTTGGGCGAATTAATTAAGTTAGGACAAATTGGTTAGGGAAAGTGCAATCGTCTCGTGTCTTAGTGGGGGTTGCTGCGTCAGAACTGCACGCTGCCGAAAGCCACTGGAACCGCCTTCCAGGGGAAGAAGCTACACTCCACCCAGTCGTCTCGGGTCGGTTCGGCCGGGCATCTCGGGCGCAGCCCGCATACTTCCGCAACTCGTTGATATACTACGACTTTGGCATCTCGGACAGTGTCTCCTGTGTGAAAGGAATGAATGGAGGAAGTACACCTTCTGGAGAGTTACACGCACATCAGGACACCAGTACACTGTCCGAGAAGTACAACTTCTGGAGAATTTGGTTAGAATTAGGTTCGAGCTTGAGAGGACATCGGGACTATTTCGATGATTCGAAACCTGTCTCCTCCCGGGTCGGTGGCTCCATATCAGTTCGGAGCCCATCGGATGGATGGCTGTGGATATGATCTGATGCGGACATCAACGGTCGGATTTCACCGTCCTCGCCCATGCGAGCATTCCTTGGACAGACCACCCCCGAAGAAAAGCAGCGGACATTTGTGCCCAGAGCGAAACTCCTGCAAAGCATTGATTCCATTAGCATGATACTTTTCTTCTTCGTTAAGAACTTGAATTTAGATGTCTTTAATGGAAAGACATTGTATTTGTAAATAAATCAACTAGGCTTCAATGTAATTAAAATATTATTTGTTGTATTTCTAAATGTCTAATAATATGTATTTATATCGGGAATTATAAAAAATTTAATTCCACATGACCTTTTCTTTTTCTATCAAGCTCTTACTGCTCCAAGTTCGAGTCTCCTCGACTATTTAATGAATAAAACTCTTTCTTTATAAAATCCGTCACTTCACAGTATTCGAACATAATACTATATTTAAGAGGGAGCGAGACACCGAATTACCTCGACAAATTATGTCGGTGATCTCGTGTACACTTTTATGAGTGGCAGAAGATAGCATTCATACGTGATCCGATCCAAGATTCTGTTATTTAGGAGAAAGATGCGTCGGACCACCTTAACGGTTTATGAAGACAATCTTGATATATAATTCGGTTCAAGATCATGTGTTCAAATTTTATATGCTGAGAAATTTTTAAGTTAGAAAGAGTTTTATGTCTAAGAGAACATATTACACAGCTCGAAGTCGGATTAGTTGGAAGCTTGTGTACCGTACATTTGGATAAAAATATAGTGTGTATTTGAATTAAAATAATAATAAAAGTATTCCCTAACGAAAGGTCACTCTGATTGGATTATGTTTTCATATGATAATGTTTTGCAATATTAAAAATGTGAATGGCCTGTCAAGGTCCACTTCCAGCTTGGAGAAAGGAAGATATTAATATGGTAACAATTAAATTCTCGATTTAATTACTAATATCGTACTTAATAAAAAAATTCACTCGCTAAAATATATTAGAAAAATAATAAAAATCTTATTATGCATTAGACATTAATTAAGTCATTAAACCATATAACAATGAGATCTATAAGTTTTTCATAAATTTAGTACTTAGACTCCAAATAATTTATTATGATAAAATTTTAATGATGATATTTTTTGAGCTTAGTCGGTTTAAGAAAGGGAAAGTTGTGGCAGATGGAGAGAGAGAGAGAGAGAGAGAGAGAGAGATAACAGGGGTGGGTGGGACTGGCCACAGCGTAGCAGAGCCACCACACTCAGAGACGGAGTTGTCATTTTCAAGCGCCTACCTTCTCTTTATAAGCCCAACCTGGATTGCGACCTTGCTATTTTTACCTTCTCGCTTTCATCTTCTCTCAACCCCTTGTCTTCTACCGTTCCATTTGACAGGAGGGCGCTCTCCCTGCCCTCTCGCTCAACATTGGCCAGACTCCTGCTACTAGGTTTTCAGGTATATGGATCTGCCGTGGTCGAGCCCTGTCGATGGCTGTCCTCGGTGCAGATTTGGTGTTTTTATGCCGATCCGTTCTATTTACTGCTGTTACGGTTATAAATTTACCACCTCGTTTGCTGCGAGTCAGAAGATCGTGTGCATTTGGTGTATTAGGGTCCTCCTGGTTTGTGCTGTTGGTGTGGACAGTCGTGTAGGAACTTCTTTGAGGACTCATGGGTTTCCCCCCTCTTTTGCTGGATAATTCATAGTGCTTCATAAATATTAAGCAGAATCTACATGTAGGGCATAGTCCATTGACATCCTAGCTGTTTGAGCCACGTCTTGGGTAAATCGTTCTGCTCGTATGATGAGTTTTAGGTCTTCAATGCATTTTCCCATGTGATTGCGCTGGGTGCCTTTTTCTCCTCTTCGGCTCTCTCTTTATGACAATGGAGCGTTTTACATGGCGCAATTTCTTCAACCATTGCTGTAGTGGATGGCAGTGGGATCAGTTTTCCGTCACAGTCTTTAAGCAATACAGTCTACGGATGTCTGTAATTTATATCTGTGGATGGATTTCTTGTCTTCTTGTGCAATTTTTTACTTTGTTCTTCTGTTTATGGAGATTGTGTTCCTGTGACGATCCTTTTCTGATCATGTTGATAGTGATGTTGTGTTCTACTTTTGCTAGAATATTCATCAGTCATCATGGGGAGGAAGAAGAGAACTAATCTTCCCAGTGGTGGTGAGGGCTCCAACTCTGAAGAGTTTACTGCTGGCAGTGGGCGTGGTTCCCAGCATCCTGCTGATAGAGGAGGCCCTCAGCAACGGGGAGGAGGCCAGCAGGGAGGTTATGGTAGTGGACGTGGTCGAGGCGCTCAACAACAACAGTATGGTGGACCTTCTGAGTATCAACAGAGAGGAAGGGGTGCTCCTCCTCAACAAGGTGGACGTGGTGGTCGTGGCTCAGGTAGTGGTCATGAAGGAGGACTCCAGGGAGGCCCACTGAGATCATTTCCCGAGCTGCACCAAGCTATTCCAGCCAGGGTGTCAATGCAGCCAATGCCTGTGAAGGCTAGTTCCCCATCAGTCTTAGCTGAACCATCCAGTGTAGCAGAACAGTTGTCTCAACTTTCAGTCCAGCAAGAGGGTAGCAGTAGCCATGCTATTCAGCCAGTTGCTCCTTCTAGCAAAGCAATGAAGTTCCCGCTTCGACCTGGTAAAGGTAGCACTGGTGTAAGGTGTATCGTTAAGGCGAACCACTTCTTTGCTGAGCTCCCTGACAAGGATTTGCATCAATATGATGTATGTATCCTCACTTGCAATTTCTTTATCAGAATTCTATGAAGATTGTTTTCTTGTTATTTATTTAGTTGGAATGAATGGCAGGTCTCTATTATACCTGAGGTATCATCTAGGGTTGTCAACCGGCAAGTCATGAAGAAGCTGGTCGACCTATACCAGGAATCTCATTTAGGGAAGCGACTGCCAGCCTATGATGGCCGCAAGTCTCTCTACACGGCGGGTCCTTTACCCTTTATCTCAAAGGAGTTTAGGATTACACTTATTGATGATGATGAAGCAGCAGGTAAAGAAAGGTATTATCTCTCTCTCTCTCTCTCTCTCTCTCTCTCTCTCTCTCTCTCTCTCTCTGTGTTTCTATTCTGTATACTTGAATTGCCATAAGTCTTAATGCCTAGGTTTCTGACTCCTCCACTTCAATCAGGAGGGAACGGGAATTCAGGGTTGTAATAAAGTTGGCTGCTCGGGCTGATTTACACCATTTAGGTCTGTTCTTGCAAGGCAGACAGGCTGAGTCACCCCAAGATGCACTGCAAGTGCTTGACATTGTTTTACGTGAACTGCCAAACACCCGGTATGATTGATTTATACCAATGAAAAAAAATTATTTGCAACATTGTGACATTATTTATGAGAATTATTTGGTGAATTTTCTTTAGATACTGTCCTGTGGGACGATATTTCTTTTCTCCTAACCTGGGAAGGAGGCATTCGTTGGGGGAGGGCCTTGAGAGTTGGCGAGGGTTCTATCAAAGTATTCGTCCAACTCAGATGGGACTATCCCTCAATATCGGTATGCTGCTCATTTCTTTCAATGTAGTTCCTGCTTATCGTTTCCTTATATCTCTATCACTTGGTCTAGGATCGACAAGGATTTACGTAAGAAAAAAAACCTAATTTCTTCATTTTACACTGCAGACATGTCATCCACAGCCTTCATTGAACCATTGCCAGTCATAGAATTTGTCAGTAATTTGTTAGACCGCAAAGACTCCTCTAGGCCACTATCTGATGCGGATCGAGTGAAGGTAGGACTCTAATTCTTGTTTTTAATTATCATATTCATAAATAGTATGGTGAAATCCTGACGTTTTATTATATTGTTGCTTGATTGGGATTTATCTGAACAATATATTACAGTTTTTATGATCTAAACTTTCTGTCTGTCTATTTATTTTGAGTACCCTTTTCAACAGATAATGGTGCGTCATTAGTTTCACTGATCTAATATAGTGAAAACAGATTAAGAAAGCACTAAGAGGAGTGAAGGTTGAAGTCACGCACCGAGGCAACATGCGCAGGAAGTATCGTATATCTGGGTTGACATCACAGGCAACACGGGAGCTGACGTAAGCATTTGCGTTTCTCTTTATTGTCTGAACTAGTTGGTCTCAGGAATTTATGTACTTTTATCACTAAGGATTGACAGGTTGGCAGTGTATGGCTTACTTTCTCTTATTGCCAACATCTTGTAGTTTCCCAGTAGATGATAGAGGGACAACGAAATCTGTCGTTCAATACTTCTACGAAACTTATGGTTTTGTTATTCGACATACGCAATGGCCTTGCTTACAAGTTGGTAACCAGAACAGACCTAATTATCTACCTATGGAGGTAATCCCTAAGCCACTTATATCTCAGTTCTGGTTCTGTTGTATGGTTGTATTGTGTGCTGATAATCTACTTGAGGATTTGCTTGATTCAGGTTTGCAAGATTGTGGAGGGCCAGCGTTATTCAAAGAGGCTCAATGAAAGGCAAATAACTGCCTTGCTGAGGGTGACCTGTCAGGTTCCTCAAGATAGAGAATATGACATTATGCAGGTTTTCTTCTAATGTTTATACCTTTAATTGTCTGATCTGATGTGATCAAATGGGATGCATGATTGACTTAAGATTATGCTGGCATCACTCAACTGGCCTGACCAGTGATGTTTGTTATGCAGACTGTCAAGCACAATGCATACCACAATGATCCTTATGCAAAAGAGTTTGGGATAAAGATCAGTGACTCGCTTGCCCAAGTTGAAGCTCGAGTCCTTCCTGCACCACGGGTGATAGTTGATTCTTTTTGCTGCAATTTGAATTTTAGGTTCAAGAAAATTCTATTTGTTGAATCTATATTCCTGTTGCAGCTAAAATATCATGATTCGGGAAGAATTAGAGATTGCCTTCCTGAAGTAGGTTGCTGGAACATGATGCATAAGGTGACTCATAGTTTTATTTTTGCTTGTTGACTTTTACGTACAATATGTTACTTTCTATAGTGTTAAGAATGCTGTATTTCCTGCATCCACTGTAAGCATTGTTTATTGAAGCTTTTGCTATCACTTTTATGCAGAAAATGGTTAATGGTGGAACTGTGAACTACTGGTTTTGCATCAACTTTTCTCGGAATGTCCAGGAAACTGTGGCCCTTGATTTTTGTAATGAATTAGCTCACATGTGTTATACATCTGGCATGGTATGGTTCATGAGATCCTAATATAGCCTTTAAGTTACTTTGACAGAGTTTGACTTTTGAATGGGTGTTATTTGACATGTGTTTATGATTGTTTAGTCATTCAATCCTGCACCCATACTTCCACCTATCAGTGGTCGTCCTGATCAGGTGGATAGGGTACTGAAAACTCGGTACCATGAAGCCATGACTAAGCTCCAATCAAAGGGGAAAGATGTAGATCTCCTTATTGTTATTTTGCCAGATATCAACGGCCCCCTTTATGGTATTGGACTTTCCATGAACTCCTTATTTTTGCTTTATTTTTCATTTCCTAATCATTTAGCCGTACATGTTGGCCCCTTCTGTACAGGTGATTTGAAAAGGATTTGTGAGACTGACCTGGGACTCGTTTCTCAATGCTGTTTGACCAAGCATGTTTTCAAGAAAGGTAAGCAGTATCTTGCAAATGTGGCCCTTAAAATCAATGTGAAGGTGGGCGGAAGGAACACTGTTCTTGTAGATGCACTCTCAAGACGTATTCCCTTAGTCAGTGACCTCCCTACAATAGTATTTGGGGCAGATGTCACTCATCCGCACCCTGGGGAGGATTCCAGTCCTTCGATAGCTGCTGTGAGTTACCTTTGTCTCTTAAATTATGTTGGAAGCCTTTGATCTTCTTTACTTGCATTAAGATTTGTCTTCTTGCATGTAATGTTTTAGGTGGTTGCATCTCAAGATTGGCCTGAGATCACAAAGTATGCCGGACTTGTCTGTGCTCAAGCTCACCGCCAGGAGCTTATTCAGGACCTCTTCAAAACTTGGCAGGATCCTGTTAGGGGTACTGTGACTGGTGGCATGATAAAGTAATTTTTTCTCACCCTCTTGGACGTTTTACATTTCTTACTTGTGTGTGTAATGGGGTATGTTGATTTGATTGGTGATAATCTCTTGTAATCCAGGGAGCTCCTTATCTCATTTCGACGGGCCACTGGACAGAAACCCCAGAGAATTATATTCTACCGGTATTGTTTCTTCTCCTAAGCCTTTACTGAGTCAGAAAAAACTGGCCATTCTTCTATGCAATGTGATGATATGGGTTGGTTCAATGCAGAGATGGGGTCAGTGAAGGGCAGTTCTATCAAGTCTTGCTGTTTGAACTTGATGCTATTCGGAAGGTACTTTCTCCTTCCTAGGAGAAGAATCCTAAATATTCTATGGAGATTAATTTTACAGTTTTACCGTCTTTTTTATTTCCCATCCTTGTTTCATTTCCCTTTTTCTTTCAGGCATGTGCTTCTTTGGAGCCTAATTATCAGCCTCCAGTGACTTTTGTGGTGGTTCAGAAACGTCACCACACTAGGCTGTTTGCCAATAACCATCATGACCGAAATGCTGTTGACAAGAGTGGGAATATATTACCTGGTGCAATATCCTTTAGTGCACTGCTATTTAGTCAGTGGCATTGATTTTGTCTGTGATATATTAATTTTTGCAATATTGAGACAGGCACTGTTGTCGATTCTGATATTTGCCATCCCACAGAGTTTGATTTCTATCTATGCAGTCATGCCGGGATTAAGGTATTTTTCATTTCTAATGATTAATTTGATGTCATTCTATCTTTTAGTCTCCCTGATACATGAAATGTTGTGCTTATAGGGTACCAGTCGACCTGCCCATTATCATGTCCTCTGGGATGAGAATAAGTTTACTGCTGATGGATTGCAGTCTCTTACCCATAACCTCTGCTACACGTAAGTTTTGAATTTGCAATATATCTATATATGTGTATTGTTGCCTCTCATAGTTGATTGAACTTTAATGTGGGTTGTAATTGAAAAGTGCTGCTGTGTCTCGGTGAGAAATAGGAAATACCTTTTGTTGCCAGAGCAATGTAAACATGCTTCCTTTTCCGGAGAAATAGAAACATGATTGAAATATTCATACACTTAATGAGGTATGGTGAAAAATATTGTTGTTCTAATCATTGACCGTTGGAGGGGACTAATAGTGAGTGAGCGAGTTGGGTTCAAATTAGATCATAGCAAACGCCTGAGGCAATTGTGCACTTTTTTTGTTCGGCAGGTATGCGAGGTGCACTCGCTCAGTCTCAATTGGTAAGTGCTTCTGTATTAGCCTCTTATACGGTTTTATCACGTCAATAAATGAAGAAATATGTAGGCATTTGTGTTGAATTGAATGTGTTTGACTGATGGATGGAGTTTTCCTTTTTTCCCGTCCCTGATTTGCAGTGCCACCGGCTTACTATGCTCACCTTGCTGCATTCAGAGCTCGGTTCTACATGGAGCCTGAGACTTCGGACAGTGGATCCATGATTAGTGGGCCTGCTGGGCGAGGTGGGCCTGGCGCCGGTTCCAGTGGCTCTAGGAGCACCCGTGCTGCTGGTGCAAATGCTGCCGTAAGACCACTTCCTGCACTCAAGGAGAACGTCAAGCGAGTCATGTTTTATTGCTAAGTCATAGCCGGAAGATCCAGGGATCGAGATCTGGACGACGACTAGATATACTGCTTCATTTGCTACTATTTTTAAGTAGTGCTATGGAAAGATTATCCGGTGTGGTGTTTGGGATCTTTTGTTGACAATTATTATTGACCATTTTGGAGGAGCCCTATCGGTTTGTCGTCTTTTTTTTTTTTAAATTCTGGTGCATGTGTGGATGGATGGATATCAATGATGTGCTTGGGCTGTTTGGTTTCGGTGGACAACTAGGCTTGGTTTTGTTTCATGTCCGTCCAACTGGTCGTATCTTGTTTTGGGGGAGTGCCTTCCTCCTAGCCCTTCCGAGCTCGCCTCAATCCTTCATAGCCTCCTCCTACCAATCCCCTCATCGATACCAATCGACACGCGCTTCAGAGTATAATAAGGTGTTGGGACTCTCTTTTTTTAAACTCGTGTGCGAATATTTGTTCTTAATGAATGTTTAAATCAAGCATAAATTTTAACTGTCCGTACTAATGAGACTTTTAACTATCCATCATCTATTAAATTTAGTACGTCTTTCTGTCGAGTTATGATGCGTGCGACAGAATAGATCCCTCGACATGCAATGCAACCCACTAATTTACAACCATTCGAACCAAAATAATAATAAAATAAAAATAAAAAAAAAATAAAAAGAGGTGTGGCCCCGGTTGCTATCTCGCTCTCTATAGGATCAGGGAGGGTCAGACAAGAGATGTGTTCACCCACCACAAAGCGAGCTCTTGTAGTAGTCTTCGAGCCTCATTGAATGTCCCTGGGGGATGAGACCGTTGGAGCTTCCAGTGGTTGACCCCTCCCGTGGGGCCATTTCCTCTTCTTTTCTTTTTTTTCCCTTTTTTTTGTTTTATTCCATCCCATGCCCAAAATATGTCTTCGACCATCTTTTTCTTTTGACTGTCTCATAGTATCCTAATTCCTATAAATGAAAATTATTTATATTACCAAAAGTGTTACCTTAATGAGCTTTTTTTTTTTTAGCTTGAATTTGAAATTTTGGATTATTCTGTGCATATCACATGTACATAATTCTCCGACGGAAGCTAACAGAAGCCACTTGATCTCAGGGCTAATGCTAACTGGACCACCATCTCTCTCTCTCTCTCTCGATAGTACCCATTATGACATCGCGGCTCTCTGTGTTCGATGAATTGATTAAATTAGGATAAATTATACAGGGAAGAGCCATTATCTCGTGCCATGGTGGAGATGATGCCGTGTCACATTGTACACTGCCGAAAGTCATCAACTGCACGCGCTCCCACGGTAAGAGAGTCTTATCTCTATGATTTCGTGCCTTCTCGTGGCAAAATCACGACCATTCACCCCCCCAATCGGTCCCCGAGTGCGGCGGACAGCGTATAAATTGCAGCTCGTTAGTGGAAGAATCCGTCGTCTCGGACCGCGCGAAATACGTGCATTCTTGCACGATGGCCTCGAGCGAGGGCATATGTATACCTTGTGCGACGGAAATGGGTCATCTTCCCCCGTATAATTTGGCTATGTTCCGAGTAATAATACTGGAAATTGGTCGGTTCCGATTTCAGTTCTAGCCCATAGTAGATTCCTCGAACCGGAATTGGATACCATATATATATATATAGATTATCTCACGCAGTTAGTTTCTTGTATATAATCATGCATTTTATTATGTAAAGAAAATTCAATAATTTAGAGAATTTTAATAAAAATATCATACGTGGAAGGCTTTTATTTAAAATTAACTTAAAATACGCTAAATTTTGGTAAAATAATTCCATCAAATTCACAAAGATTGTGGAAGTTCACCTTGAACTTAATTATTTGCCAATGATTAAATATAAAATTTTAATTAAATATTTTATAAATAGGGTGCCCGAAACCTATGATATAATGCAAGGTTGAGATAAAATTCAGTTTCTACACTCTCTATCGTATGATCCAGTTATGAAACTTTGGAATTAATCCCCATGTCTGAATATGTTCTCGTTAGAAATTCTTTGATACGTGCATGACAAAAAGGTTAGGTAATATCTCATTTAAATACGACTCGCCTAATTATAAGTTGATACGACACGATCTATTTAACTAGTATAATTTAATGTGACTAAATGTGTCATTTCCACAATGCATGATTAACATTTAAAAATATTTAGTTAAACGGTTTAATTGTATCTCATCGAGTCACATAAGTTTAACGTGTCTTAATACGTTTATTTAAACGGATTATATGAATTCAATTCGTATAAATATGAAACATATTTGTATTCCTGAATTTGTCTAATTTTATATTATATCATATTCAACTATCTTATCATAAAAAAAAATTATTAGGTAGTATAAATAGAGAGAGAGAGTGGGGGGGGTACGTGGACTCAATCAACCCTAACTGTTCCCACGATTAGTTAATTAAAGATCGAATTTCCGCAGCTGGAAAGTTCGTGTAATTACGATCCAATTACACGCATTATTTGGGAAAAAAATCCAACCGGCAAGTGCCACGTTGGAATTTTATGAGAATTTGGCTCGAGACGAGGATTGTGGGACCCCTGTCTCGGGTCCGTTGCTCGTCGGACGGTTACAGATATGATTATATGTACGGATGACAACGGTCGGATTTGACTGTCTCACCCCCAAAGCAAAACATTTATGCGACGACAACCATCGCGAAGAAAACCGGACATTTGCTTATTGAGAAACTTCCAGAAAGCATCGACCCAATAAGAGACTATCGATCGCCCGAAAAATACAAGAAAAAGAAGAAGAAAATATTAAACTATTAGTACGGCCGATCCACCTTGTCTGACGACACCTCTTTTATCATAATTAACACCTCCAACTTCTTAAGTAAAAAAAAAAAAAATCATATTAATGAGGTGATTTAATTTAAGTATAAATTAATAATCATTTGTTATATTTTTAAATACTTGATAATATATATATATATCCATTATAGTAGAGGAAATTATTAAATATGTACTATCATATTGAAAGTAACAAAAAAATTTATATAATTTAATATAAACTTTCATATATAAAAATTTTAAAGTTATTATACGATTTGAAGTCCGATTGGTTGGGATGTACCATACATTTGGATAAAATATTCGCCGACGGAATTTCACTATGATCCTGCGACTTGTAGAAAGAATAACATCAATATAGTAATGCTTAAGCTCTGGATTTAATTACCCGATAGAAAATTCTATTGTGATGATCGAATACACTATCGAACCACTCTGGCATGGAGGTTGAATCATGGACCTTTCGACCCCAAGTTGGACAAGTGCAATCGAAATGCCTATGTTGTTATTGCCTTGAAAGTCATTTTGATCCGAGAACTAGGCTGGCTGGGGCAGTGGGCTGGTGGAGAGTGAGTGAGGGAGGGGCGAGCGACGAGTCCTAGGAGTCGATCTAGCTCTCGTCGAGGAATTCGGCCGGACTCCCTTCCTCCGCTTCCTCATCATAAGTGAGCCCTGGAGGATCGAGTGGGGACATCGTTAGTAGGAGGAATTTACAGGTACCAGAAAATTACCACGCGGCAACATTAGGCGGGGGGGTTCGTGAGGCTCAACAGATTGATGGTGACACGGTGAGGGTGACGGCGAGGAAGCGAGCTGCTGACGCCGACGCCGATCAAAGTCACGTAGATCCAGTTGGAAAATCAGGAGTATAAATTTGTTATTAACTCTATTTTTACTTAAAAACTTAAACTAATACGTGATCGTATCTAACATTCTTATAAGTATACAACTTTTTCTTCATTTAATCAATGTGTGATCGTACATTACAACACCCACCCTCACGTTATAACGTAGTCCACTTTGTCACATGACATTAAACATCTGCTCTTAACAACTGCCTACGATCTGGATATTCTTATTCGGTCTTAGACGAGGGGGACAACTGGCCACGAGTCGGACAATTTTCTTCCGCACTCGGGCTTATATCAACTGATCACGAGACAGACTTCTGGAGTCGGGTTGGGCAATGTGCGAGCCCACTAGTTCTAATACAATGTTGAATTCATCGTGAGCTCATAATAAATCGGATTCATTTTCACTTAAAAGATTAAGCTAATAGGTGACGTATATTTCAATAGACGACTCGGGGCTAAAAGGAAAATCGTGACAGTTTCATTCGGTTCAAAATTGTAGTCTGACAGTTGAGAACCCTTTTAACTTCCCAGTGCAAAGGAAATCGAAAATCCTAACGATAGGTCGAGATGGTTTGGCATCTCTTCCCCTCACTCAAGTAATGTCTCGGGTTCAAGATTCGTAGAGGAAAATAGTTTAGGTCGGGATAGTTTTAACCCATGAGTGAGTCGACTAGGCCCGAGCTGTATCGATTAGATCACAACGATTCCTACATACAAGTTGGTTTACACCGGAGAAAATAATTATGAAATTTGCAAAATCGTGCATTCTAAGTACATTTATAAGATACATCCAATTCTAATTTAGCTACTAAATATATCTAATTTTATCTATTAAAAATATGCGACTAGTATTATCCTAATCCTAATAAGATGTACCCCCCCAAAAAAAAAGGATTAATTTCCTACTTTTGGTTACATCGTTCTCCCCGAGATGGGAAAAAGGAAAAAAACTGGTCCTCAATCAATCCCTTCATTGAACACATCTGATGGATGCAACGGGCCAGAATGGTGGAAGTCGTCCGAGCCAGAATTGGATTATCGAGGGAACCGTGACCACCAGCCACTGGCTGCATCTCCGTTCATGATCTCCAATGACTCACTCGTTCACCCGATTCACTTCACCACCGACAATTTCAGATAACTTCGGATACTTCGTCAAATCATCTTGCTCCTCAATAATCTCGTCATCGGGCTCCTGATCAACTGTAGTTCCACCATCGAACTATGCACCGACTTCTACTGTCGGGATACTAATCAAATCAAAAATAGGTCCTGTATCGAACTCCGCTTCTTCGATGAGTCGTTCGTGATAGATAGGGAGTTTGTCGTGATGATCCGCCGGACCGGAAGCTGGCGATCAGGAGGTCCAGCCAAACGGGTTGTCCTCTAGGTCGGATTCTCCCTCGGTGGGGGATACGATTGCGTACGGATACGATGTCGTTGGAGGATGGCCAATGGGCGAGTCAACTCTTCAACCTCCGGACGCAGTCCTGCGACTTGCCTCTCCGGGTCAAGTTATCCACTAGGTTATCATCGGCTCATATCCCGGGTGGCACTCTGCTCGATCTAATGGCTCTAACACCACTCCAATGGCGAAGAACTGAGTCGCGAATAGGATCAAAGTCTCACTGATTCCAAAATGAATATTAGGAAATTGGTAGAAATTAAATTCATCGATTCCACAATTAAAAAAAAAAAAAGAAAAAATCAGAAGGACTCAGGGCAAAACCTTCAGATTTCCGGTGAATTCAAAATAATTTAATGGATAGAAGAACTAGGACTCTAACAGCACGAAATAATTACCAACTTTGTAAAATCATATATATATATATTTATATAATTCTAACTATTAAATATATCTAATTTTATCTACTAAACATATTAAAATATTCTCATAATTCTAATAAAATATCAAAATATTTCAATTATCTCCTTTTTCAATGGCATCATGTAGACGATATTGCAATTGAGA
>CXYZ01007473.1:656511-688978 GCA_900006705.1 Sonneratia caseolaris
CGGCCGGTTCAATCGGATTTTTTCTCTTTTAATGTGCAATTGGGTTTTTTGAATGAACCGGACCGGGTGAGTGGCCGGTTTCCAGTTGAATCGGCTGAACCGGTCCGATTTTTAAAACTATGCTTGTAACTAATTAAAAAAATATTAGTAATTTCTGGTATGTAAAATAGGAAGCTCAGTCAAAATTAAAATAAATAAAATAAAAGCCAGACACCCCATGATAAGAAGAAAGGAATCATGGTAAAAGGCTTGCCCCCATATCACAGTAAATTTATGCATTTTTTTATTAATTTTTTAAATATGCTTTTGAGTTTCACCTTATAGCATAATTCCTTAATTGGGTCATTTTTCCGGACAATTCTTCATCATTTTAATTTAATTGATTGATATAATTTGATATTGAAGGAAAATTTTATTATTTGATATATATATATATATATATTACATTTTTAAGGATTATTATACGTCAGACAAATTCTTTCCCTCCAATTACAAAATTGAGTAGTCGGGAATGGAACCATCTGACATAGCTTCACCCACCTACATATCCCTTCCTTTCTTCCCATACAACTTCACGAACAAAGAATGTTCCTTTTCCTTCTCCCACATGCATTCATTCATTCGCTCATCCCATGAAATGGCCTCTCCCCATCGATATATATAGATTTGCCCATTCGATAAGGCATAACTCAGGCTCTCTCTTGCAAACTCCGAACCTCTCCGCCTCTGAGCCGGTGATCGGATTGACGAAAAAGATGTCTTCTCCTTCCCCATCTCTCAAGAGATCAGATTCCATTGCAGACAACATGCCCGATGCCGTGAAATCTAGTCGGTACTACACCAAGAAATGCTTCCTGAGGTATGGTTTATCCTTTTACCCAAGCTTCCGATATTGTTCTCCACTTCCGATATGCCTCGAGACTGACTAAAGGGAAACATGACGAGGTTTGTGGCCACGGGGAAGAGGCTGATGAAGCGGCAGCACATTTTGGATGAAGTGGACCTGTCCATTGAAGACGAGCTTGAAAGAGACAGAGTCCTTGAAGGCCAGATCGGCTTCATCCTCACTTCCACTCAGGTATTCGAATCGGTTCAGAAACCGGTGGGCGCACATGGTTCGATTTTCATACTAGTCATGACATTGATGTCCGACAAATCAACCTAGAGCAAACTGGTCCTTCTAGTTGGCCGAGATGGTTTCCTAGCTCGGCTGATCAGTAAAGTCTGGTCTGAATCAGGACCAAATCATGCTAAGAAAATCTAACTTGCAAGAACCGGATTTCCCCGTTCGATCTCGTATCATGTTTTTATCGAGGAAACCGAAATTCAAATAGCTCTTTGGGATTATGGACTCCAGTGGTTATGGAGAGCCTTTGATGCTCCAACGCTTTGAAAATCTGCAGGAGGCAGCCGTGGTCCCTCCACACGTTGCTCTGGCAGTAAGGCCGAACCCGGGCATATGGGAATACGTGAAGGTCAACTCCAATAATCTCGAAGTCAGTGGAATCACTGCCACGGAGTATTTGAAGTTCAAGGAAATGATCTTCGACGAGAACTGGTATGTGTTAAGTACCATTCCTTCAGTAGAAAGCAAGTATCAACAGTTGAAGATCGGTTACTTAATGCCTGCCAAGTCGAATATCGCCTATGCAGGGCGAACGATGAGAATGCCCTGGAGATCGATTTCGAAGCAGTGGACTTCACCACCCCTCGTATGGCACTCCCTTCGTCAGTTGGGAACGGGCTCGGCTTCATCACCAAGACGATCACCTCGAGGATCGGGAAAGACTCCAACAAGAGCGCGAAGCCCTTGGTTGAATTCTTACTCTCCCTTAACCATCAAGGACAGGTGGGAAACGTAAACTGTTAAGCATTCAGATGGCTCAGCATCCAATTTTTCCAGAGTTCGACAAGGACTTATCGGTAGTTGATCGAGAATAAGCGGTTGACATCATATCCTCTTTTGGCAGAATCTTATTATCAACGAGAACTTGAACACGATCGAAAAACTTCAAGCGGCATTGATAGCAGCTGAAGCATTTGTATCTGCGTTCCCAAAAGAGACGCCTTATCAGAACTTCGAGACGAGGTCAACCCTCGATTTCTTCACTCCTCTCAAGAGTTGCAAGACAGATCACTAGAATGATGGAATACTGAAAGGGATAAGTCGCTGAGGTTAACTTCATTGTCTGTTGTCCCAGGATCAAGGATCTGGGCTTCGAGAAGGGCTGGGGAGATACTGCAGAAACAGTAGCTGAGACGATGCACATGCTCTCCGAGCTTCTCCAAGCTCCCGACCCGGAGAAAATGGAGTCCTTCATTGGCAGGCTCCCAGTGATCTTCAATGTGGTGATCTTCTCTCCTCATGGATATTTCGGTCAGGCCGATGTCCTAGGATTGCCCGACACTGGTGGCCAGGTATAGGGAAAAAAGCCCAGAAAATCTGTCTTGACAAATTCCATGCATCCATAGTTTGTCCTGAACGATTGTGTTCGATATGTTTTTCTTCAATAGGTTGTTTATATCCTCGATCAAGTGAGGGCCCTAGAGGAGGAAATGCTCCTGAGGATCAGAAAACAAGGCCTCACCATGAAGCCTAACATCGTTGTGGTGAGTTAATTATGCTCGGTTTCATATATAAAAAAAAAAAAACCGAGAAATGAACTTTTTCCCACCTCATCCATTGATTCAAAGATGAAAAATTTTCTTAGGAGGCTCTTTTGACTTGAACAGGTGACTCGGTTGATACCAGATGCTAAAGGAACAAAGTGCAACCAGGAATTGGAGCCGATACTCGATACCAAGCACTCCCACATTCTCCGGGTTCCTTTCCGAACACAGAGAGGGGTTCTTCGACAATGGGTTTCCCGCTTCGATATCTATCCTTACTTGGAGAGATATGCTCAGGCAATTCTTTTTACCATATAATTGCAGTAGTCTACCTCAACTGTTTGTTCATTCTAATTGGCTATGTTTCCACCAACAGGATGCTGCTGAAAAGATCATGGAGCGCATGACATGCAAACCCGATCTCGTGATTGGGAACTACTCCGATGGAAATCTCGTGGCATCTCTATTCGCTAGCAAGCTTGGGATTACTCAGGTTTGAGGAAAATCCGCGACTCCAGGACAAGTCTCGTGGAAGACCGTCCTAGAAATTTTACCTGGAAGAACTTTGTTTATAGAAACCAAAGTTCCCTAGATAAAACTCTTACATTTTGGGTCTGCTTGATTCTAGGGAACGATAGCTCACGCTCTGGAGAAGACCAAGTATGAGGACTCCGATGCTAAGTGGAAGGAATTTGACCCAAAATATCACTTCTCGTGCCAATTCACTGCTGATTTGATCGCGATGAACGCCACAGATTTCATCATCACGAGCACATACCAGGAAATTGCGGGAAGGCTAGTATATCTTCATCCCGTGCTCCCCTTCATATCCAAAGTTAATCCTCCTCTGAGGGGGGACTCCTTTGATACTGACATCACGAGCTTCGGCTTCTTCATTTCCACAGCAAAAATAGGCCTGGACAATACGAGAGCCATGCTGCATTTACAATGCCAGGGCTTTGTCGGGTAGTTTCAGGCATCAATGTGTTCGAGCCTAAGTTCAATATCGCTGCCCCAGGTGCCGACCAGTCAGTATATTTCCCATACTCGGAGGAACAACTAAGGATCACCTCTTTTCACCCTGCCATTGAAGAACTTCTATACAACAACGAAGACAACAATGAACACATGTGAGTCTAATCTTGTGACTACTGCTATTGCAGAATCGCCAAAGCATCATGGTGGTAGATTGATCCATAAATAAAATCGAATTGACAGGGGATTTCTGGCGGACCGGAAGAAGCCGATAATTTTCTCAATGGCGAGGCTTGACACTGTGAAGAACATCACAGGGCTGACGGAGTGGTACGGGAAGAACAAGAGGCTGAGGAGCTTGGTCAATCTTGTGGTGGTGGCAGGATTCTTTGAACCGTCAAAGTCAAAGGATCGGGAAGAGATCGCAGAGATCTTAAAGATGCATTCCTTGATTGAGGAATACGACCTCAAGGGACAGTTCCGGTGGATTGCGGCTCAAACTGATCGATACCGGAATGGGGAGCTTTACAGGTGCATAGCGGACACTAATGGGGCTTTTGTGCAACCCGCACTATATGAAGCTTTTGGGCTAACGGTCATTGAAGCGATGAACTGCGGCTTACCCACTTTTGCTACCAACCAAGGTGGACCTGCAGAGATCATCGTGGATGGGATCTCGGGCTTCCATATTGATCCAACCAATGGGGATGAATCAAGCAATAAGATTGCGGATTTCTTCGAGAAGTGCAAGAAGGATCCTGAGCACTGGAGGAAGATTTCAAATGCGGGCCTACAACGTATTTATGAGTGGTAAATGAGATTCTCCATGAAATACCAAATTCCATTTGCTTTCATTTTCCAGGATCGCATCCAATGTTCAATCTTCCCTCTGATTTTGCAGCTATACGTGGAAGATATACGCAAAGAAGGTGCTGAACATGGGATCCGTTTATGGTGTCTGGGGGCACATGAATAGGGAACAGAAGAATGCAAAGCACAGATACATTCAAATGTTGTATAGCCTCCTGTTCAGGAACCTGGTGAGCAAAAACATATCTCCGTTTCTCGGCAAACTTTCAACTGTGGTTGTTGATCAACCTGTTCCTACTGTGAACTTAGAATCTACATTCCTCATGCCAACATTACTGTTTGCTATATGGAACATCAGGCAAGGAATGTTCCGGTCCCAACTGAGGAAGCTCAGGAGGAATTGTCACCGCAGCCAAGTAGGCCTTCAGCAACACTGCCACCACCGAAGATGGAGACTGCGCCTGAAGAACCGGCACCTGAACTAGTTCCTGCAGGACCTTTGACCCTGAGGTGCGTGTTTCTACTAAAAGAACAGGAACCAAGAATCTACCGGTATTCGCTTCATGAAACCGATCGTGGAATTAGTGTGGCCCTCTGGGATTTGATTTTCCATTTGATTAGTGTGCAGCCGCCCGGTGTTCTTATGGCATGTAGCAATTCTAATCTACCCAACGAGCACCCTCAAACCTGAAATGCTACTCCCTTGCAGGGCCGATGAATCGGAGGGGCAAATTCCCAAGGAAATAGGTGACCGAGAACGAGTCCTCTGCCCAAGGAGCTGGTGTTGCCTTGCAATCACGACCCTCTTGATCACATACTACATCTTGATGAAGCTCTACCGTCAACTGTTCTGAAGGGTCCGAGAGGATTCTACCCGAGAATGAGAAATTGTACAGGCTCTTTGGGTTCGGAATGAGACCATTCTGAGATAATAAATATCACCGTCAACTCTCGGAAGTCATATGAGATGACGGGGCTCAGACAACGATTCTTGGGATATATGGCCAACGAAAAGACCATTCCGGATGTTGTAGTTGTAAATGAGACAATAAAAGGCTATGACTCTATGACTTTCCAATGGAGAAATAATTCATAGAATTCCTATGAGATTAATTATTTTCATGATTCATGATTCGGCTATGGAATGTCCACTGATTAATATTGGTCCATTGAAATGTCGTGGCCATGAGAAGCCCACAGGGCGAGATTCTTACAAAGCCCATGAAAGACTAGGCTCTGTCTCATGATTTCAGAATCCGCCATCGAAGACCCATACGAAGCATTAAAGATCCCTTCTACGTTCCCGCTTTCTGCTCTTCAATGAGCCTCGTAACACTCAAGCTCCCCGAGTAAACCCCCCCACAAAACCGAACATCCTCCTAGAACAAAGCTTCGTTTCAAACCCCTTCTTCCCCACTTCTCACAAGACCCAGAAGGAAAATGTCTCCTTTACCTCCTGAGACCATACCGAAGAAGAGGTTCCTAGGGTTCTTGATTTGGCAATCCATACCCTCAACCTTACTCTTCGTTTCCTTCAAGACCCTATTTGCTGCTTCTTTGCCGAAAGCTACCAAGCCCACTTCACCATCTTCATCGGTAGTGGGTTTCTTGATCTCTGCAATATTGTTTGAGCTCTCACAGCTCGTATTCTCTGCCTCCCTCTCTTCCCTCTCTAGTCCATCCCTCAACCGCCCTGCATCGCCGCTCGAGCTCGGCCTCGTTCTTGTCCGTCTCATCATTGGTTCGCAGCCGCCGGCGCCCCCTCCGGAGGCCCGCCGGCGGGCGGAGCTGTCCTTGGGCATCACCTCTTTTGTGGTGGCTTGTGCTGTCTCCGGGTCAGTTTCCGTAGTAGCGGTATGTTGGGCCCTGGGAGGTGAAGGCTTTAGTGTGAGAGTTATGGGGTTTAGGGGCTTTGCAGTGGGGCTGTTTTACAGTGTGTTCTATGTTTATAAGCAGAGGTGGCTCTTGAAATTTCCTATTATTCAGGTTAGTTGAATTGCCATTTTCTTCCAAGCATTTGCTCACACTCATTATCAATCTTTTATGCCTAAAGTAAGAAAGAGAGTAGATGTTTCTTACAAAGTAAGGTTAGCTGGTTAAGTAAAGCTCAGGTTATGAAATTACTTAGCCATGTCTGCATTGTTTACAGTATGCAATTAGTACGTCTAATAGTTGCCTTGATTAATAAGAAGGTGTCCGGTCTGTAGGTTGCAGTAGGAGAGTTAAAGATCAACTGAAACACTAGGATCTTATAAGATGTTTCTTAAATGTTTAGCTGAGGTTTATATTTCCTAAAACTGGATATGGGGTCGCTTGAAGCTTTGCAAGGACGAGAAGGTTCATATATTAATATGCCCAAGCCAATGTTGACCATTTGATCAAGTTTCTTTAGAGGCAAACAGCAACCTGGTTAGAGGTCGGAAGATCATTTCATGAGATGACAAGGAATTGCTGGAGTTGTAAAGTGTTATTGTTCCTAGTGTAGAGATTAATGAGTGGTTGTTTCTTACATTGCACAGAAGGTTTGTGATATGTTGTTTTCATATAGTCGTAGTCAAAATTTAGCAAAAAAAATATAGTCACTGTCAGTCACAGTATACAATGTGATTTAACAACCACCCAGGGAACGCTATTGTATTTTCATTTCATTTTGGCTTGATGATAAGTAAGAGACTTGACTGTTCGTAGTGAATTGAATTTACAGCGTCAACTGTTCTTCAGCTTCAAAATGGGAGTGCCTTCAGCCATTGGACTTGCTTTTAGACTTTGTGTTACAGCTTATGTTTTCTCAGCTGCTCTTTTGGCATTGTTGCGATTCCATTTCAAGATTCAAATGCCTGTGGTAAATCTGATGTTTGAGAGGCTCATCTTCTTTCTTGGAACCTTTGTGGTATTTCTCTGTTGGGAATTGAACCACCACTTACATCAGGTTAACTCTCTACTCCAATATCAGTTCATGCTCTCATTGCTTATAGCCTCTTGCTGCAGAAGTATTTGTCAATGCTTTGGTTGTGCTGATTGTATTACACCAACTCATATCCTGATTTTTCAAATGATTAACTTTCTGGTAGTGCATTATTGATGGGCAAGCATGGACTCTTGTCTTTTTTGGGTCAAGGGACGCATCCGTTTTCATTTCTTTTCTGCTTCTTTAAAATAATATTCCTCTTTTGTTTCAGGATTTTTTTTTTACTTGAATAAATTCTGGCATTCTGATTGCTTAAACCAGCTCAACTTTTGTCAATTGACAAATATTAGTCAAGTTTTAACAGAACAGGAGGATTTCTCTTTGGTTGTTTTATTACTTAGACATCTGTTTGGTAATGGAATGAAAATCTAGCAAACAAATGTTCATGTATTTGGTAATTACTTGACTCAAAAGTACGTTATGTGCCTATCTTTCTATCTGCTGTTTTGTAAATTGGCACTTGACACGTGATGATTGCATGAATCGTTAGGACAATTGCAGCCCTATCATTTCAAAATTAGAGTAAACTTTTCCTGTACCTCTGTATCATCCGTTCTAATGCCATAAGAGGCTCTAAGTCTAACTAATTGCCAGAATTCTCATGAATCAAAGTTGGCATTTGTTTCTAGGTTATTGCTTCTGTAATTTCTTCAACTAGCCTGCAATGGAGGGGAGTTTGAATATGTTGAAAATAGTATCACCTTCAACTGATGAATTAAATTTTAAAATCAGTCAATGGCTTCTGGCTATTCTGAACTTTACAGTAAGAAATCTCCTCTTACAGCACCATTTAAAATATGTGATTCTTTAGGTGCTTCACACAAAAAGGTTCATATTTGCTCCACCAAGAGGATCGGCTGCAGCAGAAACAAATCCTAGTGAGCCGCTTCTTGCAGCCCTTGAGGAGAGCAGCCCAAGCTCTCTTGTGCAATATCTTGCCTATCTCGATTTGTGCATGGTCTGTGAGAGTAATGTTGACACTTGGAGGAGAGCTGCTTTCTTCGAAGAAACTGGTGAAACTTACAAGAGAGTTGTAGCTGTCTGCTTAAGGCCCTTGGAGAGTCTTGCAGCAAAGTTGACCAAAAGTGTCGAAAATTCTTCTGCTGATATTACTTTCCAACAGACTAATCAGTTGCTTCTCCCGTCAAATGAATCTCAGCTTGAGCTGCTAAATGACGATCAGGTGCAACAAAAAGTCGCCTTTCTCTCTTCCCTTAATTATTATGCTTAATTTCTCAAGGAGATTCTCTTTATTAAGAGAGAAGAATCCTGATGTTTAAACCAGTAGTGGCCCCTTTAAATCCCCAGTTTTAAAACATTTTGCTCAGACTTGGCTCAATGAGAATATAGAATGACCCACTTTTCTACTGTGATTTGTTTTCAACCTGTTTTCCTTCCAGCATACCAAACATGCCCTTACTTCAAACAAGTGGAACCTATTCAAAACCCCTGAAACTTCATTCTTAAATCTGTTTCTACAGAATCCAGTCTTTGGACCTTTACAATAGCCTTTTATACGTAGTGCGTCTCTCCAAATTTCCTTTTTTAGAATAACGGGACATTGGCCTTATAAATAAATGCAAAAGAGAGGTAAACTTTTTGGTACAAACAGGAAGATAATGGGGGATCATGTTTTCATGAGCATCAAAGATTTTATGTCCTATTTGTGAACTTTTGTATGGCCCCATATCTTTTTTGTACAAGATGACAAGCACTTTCTTGGCATGATTTATAATATCTTTATTTGTCATTCAAACAGGATTTTCTTTTTAATAAATTCTTCTATTGTGCATGGCGTAACTATGGTGAATGGGTAGTCCTTTAACTTTCTCATAAATGGAATATTCCCTCCATGTATTTGCATCTGTTTACACCTATCCAATCAAGTGTTTTGCCTTTTATACAGCATATGTAAGTTGTGGGTCTAGAGAAATAAAGAATTATCTTGTGGCATTTACTGGGTTAGGTGGCTTCCCAGTATCATTACATTACACATGGAAGCTGAAGTTATTCTGCAGTAGTTTTGCATGACATTTTCCTCTCTCTTTTACACTGGAAAGTTGACTTTTCCCTGTCTGCTTTGTTTTGGAAAGCATGTTTTTTCCATGAGAGAAAATGTCAGATATGCTCCAATGGTGACTTTTAGTGCAGTTTCTGTTCCATGTTGGGATTTGGTTACTCATGTCATCAAGAACTTAGTGAATATTTTTCGTTAGAAGAAAAAGATGGAAATTTCAAAAGAAACCGTTTTCAATTTTTGCAGGGAGATCCTTTCATATTTGTTTCTTTTCATCTATTTTCCTAATGGGTTTTGTGTTCTTATCAAAAGTAGTGTATGGCCCGAGCGGGACTATTTTGCCCTTTCTTTTGTTTTCCCAGAAAACGAAGATTAGACAAGTATTTGTAGTTTATCTGCAAGCAAGAGGACCCTGAAATGATAATTTCACTTTTACAAATTACACAGTTATGTGCATGGAGCGCAAGAACAATTGCTTCTCTCACTGCTTGCTCGCACACTGAGGACAGATTTGGGGTTGCTCAGCTCTCAGGAAGCAATTCCTCTGTTGTCTCAACCCTGCTCTCTTGCCTTCTGGCAGTTGAAACCTTCTCAGGGAAGAGAACCCACTTGCAATCATCACATCAGCTGGTGGGGCCTGGCGGCATCAGATGGGCCGCCCCGAACACAGGGAGGAGGGACTTCCCGAGCAGCGTGATGGGCAAGAAGAAAGGCTCCCTCCTACACTCTAGAGCTTATGCCCTGGCAGATGTTCTTAAAGTGTCCATATATCATATAGTCTCAGTGTTTCACAACGAGATGCAGAATGCTGCAAAATCAGGTCTCCTCGAGAGGGATTGGATTGTTACCAGTAAGCCTATTTTTGGCACTCGTGAGGTTCTACTCCTGAAGTTGCGGCTCTTCTTAGACTATAAGGCTAGTTAAGAGGTATACATGGCTTTTACTTGCCCAGTTCCTGTCAGTGGTTAATCCAAAACATTGAGTACCGCTGCCAATTTTTGCTCTAAAAAGGATTATTGGGGGTTTATGCTTCTTGTTCCATATGAGATGCTTATGCTATATAGCCTTAGTGGTGTGACAATATCGAGTTGCATCTGTACCATTCCAATCTTATCAATCGTCTGGATCTGTCTGCTGTTAAATTAAGGAAATCTCACTGCCAGTAGCTTTCTTGCATGTCCGCCATTGAAAATGCTTTACTGATTTGTTGTCCACGTCAGGACTTGTAGTGGGAAGCGCATTCCAGCAGAGCAGTGTTCTCCACTCATCCCACCATACTTCCATTTCATTGGATTGCTGGTGTGGTTCTGGCTGCTGCCTTTTTTCAATATGATTCCGTAAGACACGTCGCCCACGTTCCATAAGATTGATGGAATCTCCCGGCCTGAGGGGCCCCCTTCATATCGTGATGCCGGGGCAACCTTTTCCCCCGACATGAAATGTGAGCTTAGCACGTTTCTTGGCACCAGGTGTTCTCTTGTCATCGAAACCTAAGACCTCACTAACACGTGAGTCGTTAGTGCTTGAGCTGATTCGGCTCCTCGTCTCCTCCAAGAGAGGTCTGGGTCTCGGCATCATGAACAGTGAAAGCTCTTGACTGGGTGAGTCTATCTCTCAATAATTGACTGATCTGGCTCGAATCCATGCCAGTGAATCCCTATGGTGCACGGGGCAAAAAACAAAGTGGAATGGAATGCTTCAGTGATAGTGGAATTTGGAGGGTCACCAATGTCCAGGGAGTCGTGATCAATAATAGCACCCGACGACACACAGGATGTAATTTATTTAATATCAATCTGGAAGCTGTAATCTTACTCAGAGTAGCACCACTTTTCTTTTTCTTTTTCTTTTNAAGCTGTAATCTTACTCAGAGTAGCACCACTTCTCTTTTTCTTTTTCTTTTTTTATCAGAGAAGCTTTGGTGGGTTTATTTATTCGGTTAATAAACTAAGTGCTCCAGTACACCTAAATTAGCACTTTACAGGGGACTGATAGGATTATGAATTGAGGAAATGGGCCCGACGATCATCAACGTCTGCCTTGTCGTTGGGCACCGAAGATCCACTCCCTTCCCCTACGTTGCATGAGGGCCACACAAGTTGATGCATGCTGACTCATGGCAGGTTGCAGGGCAGGCCGGCCGACTGGCCAGGTGTGTGGAGCTTGTCCAAGTCTTCCAGATACCTATAGCAATGGGTAGTATAGAGCACGCCATCAATCTGTTTGAACTTCCCCGTCGATACGGATACGATCCCATTTGATATACTATGCTAAACTCTTGACATTTTTCTTGTTATATGAGCCTGTGACAGGAGTTCGAAGGAAGCCATAATTTGCCGAAGAGACTTACTTAACAAACCCAAATCATGCGAAATGTGCCATTCACTTTACTTACTGAACATTCCTACCTATGTCATCGCTGTAGACAGCCCCCCCGGCCCGCCCGCCGCGAAGGGTGTTTCCCCGTCCTGTTAACCTGCAAAAGCTTTTACAGTTCTCCACCGGCCCGAGCTCGGCTTTAAGGCGTCTGAGCATCATCCAGCTCAATCGTGCCGGTATTGAGCCTGGTGCCGCATTAGAAATCGTTATCTTTCCATATTAGTGAATCCGGAAATGGGCACGTCCTTGAAGTATACGGTGAGACTTAGAAGATGGCGTTTGTCTGCCATTTCAGTGATCATCATCAACTCATGGTCGAATGGTAGACCAAGAGACCAAGTGAACTGATAGAGTGAATAATCAACCATTATCATGACGGCTAAAAAAAAAAAGAAAACATTAAGGACCGAAATGTCGATTTTCTCAATTTGCGCGACCTTGTAGCGACGACAGGTTGGAACTAATGAATTTCAAAATATTTGCAGAACAAAGGCAAGCTCCCCGCGTATAAATGCAACACTGCAAGCATACCTAGAGAGACCAACAGAGAAGAAAATATTTTACACTCCGAA
This sequence comes from Sonneratia caseolaris, assembly GCA_900006705.1. NCBI lineage: Eukaryota > Viridiplantae > Streptophyta > Magnoliopsida > Myrtales > Lythraceae > Sonneratia > Sonneratia caseolaris. The sequence continues at coordinate 668,843 of CXYZ01007473.1, forward strand.
TATGGAAGTGGAAGGTGCAGCCGAGCTCGCCCAGGGAAATAAGGACTCCTCTGAGGGACCGCAGAACGTCGACCTCGAGCTGACCATCGACGAGGTGGTCGAGGATTACGTGGGGGCCCTCGGCATCGCCCAGGTCATGCACGTCGTGTTGGTGTCCCTAGCGTGGATGTTCGATGCACAGATCACCCTCATCACGATCTTTACCGACGCTCAGCCGAAGGCCTGGCGGTGCAAGACCCCGGCCACGGGTGGTGCGTGCACCGGCGACGGGAGTGGCCCTGTTTGTGGGCTGAAGCCTGGGACTTGGGAGTGGGTTGGCGGGAGCACGAGCTCGGTTATCGCTGAATGGGGCCTCGTCTGTGACCGCAAGTTCCTCGCTGCAGTACCAGCCTCACTGTTCTTCATCGGGTCTTTAGTAGGTAATTCTCCTCTTCCACCGCTCGTCAGCTTTGACGGTACCATCAGCTTCTCTGATATATTCCGGATATTATATGAGGGCGATTTTATGGTCCAACGGCTGAAAGTCAACTCCTTATATTTCACTNATATTATATGAGGGCGATTTTATGGTCCAACGACTGAAAGTCAACTCCTTATATTTCACTGATGTAATTCGATCGTCTCGAATTGCTGATGCCGCTTTAGGGCGTCTATACTGACAGTTTCGTTTCATCAGGCTCTGCTGTCTACGGCCGGTTAGCGGACGCATGGCTTGGCCGGAAGAGGACGGTCCTGGTCGCATGCGTGCTCACCTCGGCCACGGCCTTCCTCACATCCCTGTCGCCGAACGTCTGGGTCTACGCTTTCCTCCGCTTCGCGAACGGGCTTGTGAGGTCAGGGATCGGCATCTGCTGCCTCGTCCTCTCAACCGAGTCCGTGGGCAGGAAGTGGCGGGGCCAGGTCGGACAGTATGGGTTCTTCTTCTTCACCGCCGGCTTCCTCTCCCTCCCCGCAATCGCCTACCCGACTAGGGCTCACTGGAGGAATTTGTATAGGATCATAGCCGCTCTCCCTGTCTTCTACTCCATCTTCTTGCTCCCCTTCGTCTCTGAGTCGCCTCGGTGGCTCCTCGTGAAGGGCCGCAATGAGGAAGCGCTCGGTGTGCTCAGACGGTTCACCCGGCTGAACGGGAAAACCCTGCCCTCGAACATCCGCCTCTTGAACCCGTCTCCCCCAAAGAAGATGGGTGAAGGTGAGCTCGAAATGCCGAAAAACCTGAGTTTCCTGAAGACTTTAGCTGGCAGAAAAATGCAGCAATTATATGTATGTATCAACAATGGTAGTTTAACTGGAACTTATCTGATCATTTCAGGCACCGGAACCGGAGCGTCGACGATGGAAGTGACGACCAACACCACATCGGAGAGCCTGTGGAGGGTGAGATGGGCTGCCTGGCGGATAATTCTGGTCATGCTGGCTGGGTTCGGAGTCGGGTTCATCTACTACGGTATTCAGCTCAATGTCGAGAACCTTAGTTTCAACCTCTACTTCTCAGCGGGCCTCAACGCCCTGATGGAGATCCCGGCGGTCTTCCTCGGCAGTGTGCTCCTCGGGCTCACCAACCGCCGCCTCCTCTTCTCCCAGTCGGCCTTCGTCGCAGGCCTCTCAAGCCTCCTCTGCATCATCTTCTCCCACCACCGGAGCCGAGCCACTGGACACAAAAAGCCCAAGCACAGCGGGAACTGGGCAGAGCTCATGATAGAAGGGATCGGCTTCATGGCTGCATCGACCGCCTTCGACGTGCTGTACATCTACTGCATCGAACTGTTCCCCACGAACGTGAGGAACTTCGCGGTGTCTCTGCTGCGCCAAGCCTTTATGATGGGGGCCTCTGTGGCGCCGCTATTGGTGGCGGTCGGGCGCATGAGCCCCGCCCTCTCGTTCCTTGTGTTCGGGGTCCTGTCCATACTCAGCGGGAGCCTGAGCCTGTGGCTTCCCGAGACTCGAAACGCTCCACTCTACGAGACATTGAAGCAGCAGGAGGAAGAGGAGAAGCTCGGCCGTAAACCAGGCGACTCGGGGCTAGAACTCGGGAAGTAGTTCGAAACCAAATACGGTAAAAAAAAAAAAAAATCGAACAGCGTCTCTTGCAGAAGGCCCAAACGAAGTACTTTGTAAACCGTAACCATACGGTTTGTTGGTATATTGTTGCTCCATTGTACGGTTTGCTTGAAGCTCCACGTGCATTTACATACTCAGGCTGTGGATTTACTCAGCTCTATAGAAATATTAGGAGGCTGGACTGGACCGATCTGAGCTTATAATAAGTGNTGGACTGGACCGATCTGAGCTTATAATAAGTGGACAATTCCCGGAAGAGCGTAAGATCGGCATCGAGTCAGAAAAAAATGGGCTACGAATTCATCCGTCGGATTACAGTTCAGTCCTAAACGATCAAGAGCATCATCCATAGGGGTGTTTTTTTCCCCCCTAAAAATGTTTTTAAAAAAAAGAAGAAACAACCAAATCAAATCAAATTGAACCATGCAAAAAATAATTAAATCATTTATATCGGTTCATTATTGGTGCTATTTGTTTGGGTCAAAAGGAGGTTCGGCCAATTACTTAATATGCTTGATTCGATCAACCATGATTAACCCAATGAATCGGCTTCTTAAAATAAAATAAAATATTAACATGAAAAGAATTATGGAACTAAGATTCATAATATATTTGTTAATCGGACCGGACCTTCTGTATTTTATCAATTAAAATTTTATTTAATTAAATATAAATGATAAATTGGTTACTGAACTATAAAAACCAATTCCACGTAGTTTAATTATTTTGAGGTAAAATAATTACTATTCAAATTTAATATATCAAATCGGACCAGATATTTAGAACCGAAGAGAACCACAGTTCAGTGGATTGACTATGGGGATGATGTTGTCCACGTCTATAGTCTAAAGACTCTAAACATCTCAAAAGGCAGGAATTCCAATGAGTTTTGTATCGACTTTTTACTTTTTAATAGTATACAATAAAATGAGATAAACCGTTCGATATATATCGGAGAAATTATCTTTCAAATTTTGACTTTTGTTTAAAATTATTGATTATTTGCTGTAAATTTTCCATTTCTTTTCCATAATTATTATCATTGCCCATCAAGATCGTGCCACCGTCGGATCGTGTCGGGTCCATCGTCATAAAGCAACACTCTCTCGGATTCGCGCTCTCATTTCTTCGTCCTGTTTGCTCTCGTCTTCACCTATGGGACCCTAAAACCTACCTCTCCGCCCGAGGTGTTCATCGATCTCTTCCGCTTGAATCTCTCTCTGCTTTCGCATTTCTCCAACGTTTGCAGTCCTCGCATCCATCATGTTTCTCATTTCCTTGTCCATTGCCCGACCGCGATCTTTGAGGTCTTAGAGTTGCAGTGCTGCTAGTGTGGTTTTTCTTCGGTTGATGTTGCTGTCTCAAATTTGATATAATCATGCCTCGTCGTTTGGCGCGGTTGATTATTTTGCAAATTGTGTGATTTTTTCTGTAGAATTTTTGTTACGAAAAATCTTGTTCGTCGTTTCTTGTGCGCCTTGCAAGTTTCTTATATGTTAATTGTTGCTTCTGTGCTGTCTTTTAGGTCAGTGTGCTTTCCGGTTGTCTATTTTTTTTTCCTCATTTCACTTATTGCAAAGCTTCTTCGGGATCCTGTAGATCAGTATCGCCGTTAGGGTACCATGATGCTTAGTGTTGCAAACGGTTTTGTGGTTTTATCAAGGTTTCAGTTTAAGAATCTAGCATTTTATTGCCTCTCCAAGTGTTATGATACAGACGTACATTTCTGTTGTCCTATAAAAAAAACCTATCTGTATATATGTTTATATGCATCCTCTGTTTGAGTGATTAGTCCATTGAGAGGTGAACTTCAGGCCTACCAGGATATCCTATTTGCATGTTTGAGCACTTGGTTTGAATTTGAGTTGGCATCTGATTTCTATTATATATATATATATCTATCCTTCTTGTACTCTGATAAAAGGAGAAATTTTCTGGTTATGGTGATTTGGTGTTTACTCATCAAGATCGCATGGCTACAACTGTATTTAGATATTATGTGTGGTTACTGCATACGTCTTAGAAGTTGAACATCAGCAGTTATTTCACCTTCAACTAGGCTCAGGAGTAGCTTCTGGGTCCACTATATTGTTATGAGCTCTACATGGAAAATCGAATAAACTGGGGGCATATCTAATACTCCACACTATGTGAAACTGAATTTTCCACCTTCAATATTAGAATCAAACACTCTGAACATTTGTTATTCTCAATTGATATCTAGGACATCAAATATGAGAGGGGACTTATTTGATAGTTACATTCATTTATTTGATAGTTATGCTAAAAAATATGGTGTATTCCTCCTTTTTCCTAATTGTCAGCTATCATTAGGCTTTCTTTAAAGTGCCTGTAACACAGGCTGATGTTTCATTTTAACTCTTGAAACTTGTTCCATCTGAACAATAGGACTTGATATGCTTGCTCTTATTTTCAATTGCAATGTGCTAGCCAAATGCAATTTAGCCTGTCCTTTAGTTTTTATTCATTGGAACTCTTGATGAATTAATTGCTCATTCTCCTTACCATTGCATTCAGATGAACAGAGAGAAGCTAATGAAGATGGCTGGTTCTGTCCGCACTGGTGGGAAGGGTACTATGAGAAGGTACAGAAATTTGTACATAAACTTGAGATTGTGATGATAAAACTTTGGTGTGTAGTAACCAGTTTTTCCCAATGTGCTTTTACCAAGGGCAATATTTTTTTATTTAAGTTTAAATCTTAGCGATCTGCTTTTTCTTTGGTTCCTGTAATGACCACGTAGCTCATTTTTCATACTTCCAAACTGTAGATCCATTGGGTATATCGTTACGAGGATAATTCTGAAAATCTTACTACTCTAATAGCTGACAAGGTTAGCTCTTGAAAGTAGTATGGAATCATGTGCTCTGCATTGTAAGACATTTCCATATAATCTTGAGACATCATTTGCTGAAAGAGACAATCTGTAGCTGACAATATCATGCTTAAATAACACTTTGTTATCCTGTTGTGCTCCTGGGAATGTGCTTGCTAATGTTACTCAAGATTTATACGTTGTTTTCCATCCTTCCTCTAAATTACTTGCTTTATTAGCAACCCTGGGGTTTCTTGAGTGTCAGTTATTCTTTGTTGTGATTTATCTGATAATGTCATTAGATTGTAAGTTTTTATTTTCCTAATGAACCATGTAATTACTGCTGCTAAGCTTCTGAATGTTGTTCCATATATGGGGAACTCCTCACATATATATGTACATGGCTGACCTGAAGAATTTTCTCTTATATACAGAAAGAAGAAGGCTGTTCACAAGACAACTACGACAGATGACAAAAGGCTTCAGAGTACCCTAAAGAGAATTGGTGTGAATGCTATTCCAGCTATTGAGGAGGTAAACATATTTAAGGATGATGTAGTCATCCAGTTTATTATCCCCAAAGGTAGATCCTATGCAGACTCTTTTGCTTTTTATTTGGAGTGGTGTGATCTTGTGATTAATGATTTCTCCCTCTTGTTCCGTCAGTTCAAGCCTCTATTGCAGCAAATACATGGGTTGTCAGTGGGACTCCTACAACAAAGAGTATGTATATACTCACACTTATTTCCAAGTTACATTCTGTTGTTTTCTAGTAACTTTGGCTGTGGAGAATGGAATTGGCATGTAACTGTCAAGGAATTGAATAGGCAAGAAACTGAAGGAAGAATGAAATTGATTAAAATCCTGTATTTTGTAACAAGGAATGAACTATAAGGATTTGATTAGGAATATAAATAAATAACTTAAAATAACCAAAATGTCCTTTAATATTTATCCATAAAAGAAGATCTATCTGTGCAAAGAAATGTTTTATAATTAAAAAGCACAAGGGCAGAAAAAGTAATGGTACTAGTGCATCGAAGCTGTCCAGAACCTCTCTGCCACCACCCATTGCTGCACTGCAGAGAATCTCCCTCATTGCACAATTGGAGCTCCCTTAACTGGAGTCAGCAGTGAAGAAGCAAATCTGATCTCCCCTTGATTCGATTTGGCCTCTCTGGAGGAGGCTATCCCCTCTAGTGTGCAAGGAGTAGCACGTGAACTGAAGCAAGCTTGCGTGTGGTTTGAGAGCACATGGCAAGCCTTCTGGCTCAGCATGAGGCAACCTCCTGCTGTGAGGCACAAGCTCACTTGCTTAACTGCCCTTGCCTCTATATCAAGGTCTGGATCTTGACCAGATGCGACTGTCAAGAGGTTGGGTTTGACTTTATCATGTTGACACTGGCTTGAGGGGAGCCATGAGTGAGGTTGTGGAGTGGTGGCTTCCGGCAGTGATAGGTCTCCTGGATGGATGCAAAGATTTGTTATTACTGTGATTATAGGGGTAAACCATCAATTGATTATCTGGCTCCACTCTGGAATTTGTCCTGAAAAGCATATCCGATCACTTCAATAGTGAAGGGATGTTCCTGATCGTGCCAGAATTGAGGCCAAATTAGAAAAATGCATGCTGACTCTAAGTAGGTATAAAATGAAGGAAGGGACCTTACTTATGGAATTGCTTGGGATGAGAGACCATCCTAGGTTACCTGCATGTGTGCTAATTGAGTGGGCCATTAGTTTTGTACATTTTCGTATCACTTTCTGTTGGTTATCTTTTCCAGTTGCTGCCTAGTAACTTTGTTTCTTATCAGGGAGAAAATTTTAGTTCCCGAAAGAAACCTTTGGGTGCATCACTTGGTCTGCTGTAAATGTTTGATTCCTCAACACACAAGGGAATTTACTTATTATAAACCTTGCAATATTATCCTTAATTGTCCATACTATGATGGATTGAACTTGAAGTAAGCATCTACAGTATACATAAAGGGTCCGCCTAGTAGAATCTTCAGTACAGAGGGTAAGGATATGCTTGAAGAATATTTGGATTGCATTATGTAAAATTTTTCCCGACTAATGATGCTAGATATCCTACACAGAATGGCTGGGGCATGTTCGTCGATTTCTGCATTATGTGAATGCAAAGCCCTGTTGCATTGGTTGCATTCTGACACAGTTTCTTGTGTGGTGCAGAATTGTCAGAGGCCCTCCCGGGCGTCATTGACCAATTAGGTAAATGGTTTTTTGCCCTTAACACTGCTATCTGAATGTTTCAGTGGGTGAAATTCAGGAATTCAGTACAAGTTGCTGTCTTGGCTTCAGCTTGAACTAATGTAGGCTACATATTCTGATCCTGTGTTAACTCTCAGGGACAGACAACTGGGCGAACTTGCAGAAGTTGGCAGAGCAGCTCAAGAAGCGGGGCCCTGGTGGGGCAGATGCTGAGGAGGATGACGACGATGAAGTTCCTGAGCTCATTGCTGGAGAGACCTTTGAAGCTGCTGCTGAGGAGTCTAAAGCAGCCGCATAGATTGTGATTTTGTGCCAGTTCTTCCCCTCTAAGGTTCTCTCCCTCCCTCCCCTTCTTTTCGTTTCTTCATATTCAAAGTCTTCTCTGTCTCGCATCTGTTTCGTGAGAAAAATGGAAATGCTCTTTTAGTTTGTTGGTTCCTTCTGGGGCTTGTTTTGCACTTAAGTTTTCATTTTTTCTTCCCTGGCGTCGATGCAGGCCTAGTTTGCAAATCTTTTTGTTAGTTGACGGTCTAGAAGACGGCCCAGTGGCTATCAAATGGCCTCCCATTACGAGCTCAGAACATCTTCTGCTTATCCAGTCGGTTGACGAGTTAAGCCCATAAATTTGAGCATTCACTTCAGCCTTGTCCTTTGATGGGCTGGGCTACTGAACCTGACAATAGTTATTATCATGTCGGGAAAGTCAACAGGGTACCAACTAATTCATAATAGCTCCTCTACATATGGTCCCAACCGAGTACTTTTCCAGGCCACTCCTCATTGTGCAAATGGGCTTGCTATATTTCGGAAGCCCAACTTAGACGGTGGATAGTGCAGCAGTGGTGCAAATTTGATACTATCACGACTTCTCGGGCCTAGTGGCCCAGTCAATTGCTAACAGATATGGACGTTCTGTGATCGTGCCAATTCTGAGTCGGCCCAAGTAACAAGTACACGTAATGTGCTCTGCCCAGCTCTAGTAGCGACATATGTGAGTCTTGCCTGGAGGAGCAAAACTATAGTTGATTAGCCGGATCTGCCAATGCTTTTGAATTCCATTCACATTGAGCTAGGTCTGGTCCGTCCATAGTCTGAATGCTGTGTGCTTTGATGACACTTGTCAATTTGGTTTGATGGGGCCCAAGTTATTGATTGTTCCTTGACCGCGCATGGAAACTCCAAAGTGCCCTCAGGGGCAATCGTACCCATCGTAGCCCGGCCCACAAAACTCAGGTCTAAATTTAATTGCATGATCGTTTATGTGGGGCTTAAAGGAGTCATGACTCGTCTACACTAATCAATTCAAGCTACATGTGGACAGCAATCTGAGACAATCAAGCTAGAGCAGGGATAGTATGGACCGGGACGTTAAATAGAGCGAGCAAGGCGAAACTATTTTGAGTGTTGCTGTGGGGGGCTGTAATAAATATTCGGGTATTTGGACTTTCAACAACCCAAAGATCAGCAATTATAGGCTCGCACTCTCATATGTCCAATATATTTCATCTACGAATATAATAAAATCCAGATCACCGTTCCCAAAGAAAGAAAGAAAGAAAAAGCCTTGCCGTTGATAATTACCATTGCCGAAGGTTTTCTGCAGCATTGCTTCTATGATCTTAGGAGCACTGGCCGCCATGGCCCAAACGAAAGTAAAGAGACCCCTAGCTCATAGTTCAATTGGAGCTCTTTCGGCTTACTTTTAGCCACGCGGGACGTCTATCCGCATGTGTCCCCATAGTGACGTCCATTTCTCCCTCGTACTGCGCTCTCCAAGTATGCTTCGTAGTTTTCAAGCCTTTTTATAATGCCTTCTCCGAATGTCCGGATAAATCTGTAAATATATATATATATCTCACTATATTTTCACTTAATTTATAAGAGATTAAGAGATCAAAAAGCCTAAATATTGGTTATTACTCTGAAAAAGATGAACTTACTGATGATCTCGAAATATATAATCAATATAGAGAAGGAAAAGAATTATTATGTACTTAGATTTAGAGGGGGAAGAGAACTATGATGCATTTACCTTTCAGTTAGTCCGAAAACCTCGTTAACAGCTGTGATTCGTTTGCATCATCCCGCACATGAAGATGTCCGCCTTCTTGACGCTCTTCCACCACCCAAGCAACTTCTTCTCCCCTTCAACTGCAGCGCCTCTCCTCGGCTTGAACCTCCTGTCCCCCTCCTGCTTCCGAAAGGCCAAGTCTCTGCTCCCATCCTTCCCCTTCTTTCCNTTACTGATGATCTCGAAATATATAATCAATATAGAGAAGGAAAAGAATTATTATGTACTTAGATTTAGAGGGGGAAGAGAACTATGATGCATTTACCTTTCAGTTAGTCCGAAAACCTCGTTAACAGCTGTGATTCGTTTGCATCATCCCGCACATGAAGATGTCCGCCTTCTTGACGCTCTTCCACCACCCAAGCAACTTCTTCTCCCCTTCAACTGCAGCGCCTCTCCTCGGCTTGAACCTCCTGTCCCCCTCCTGCTTCCGAAAGGCCAAGTCTCTGCTCCCATCCTTCCCCTTCTTTCCTTCCCGAACTTGACCCTCGAGCTTCCCCCGGGTGAGCTGCTCGTGGTACTCCCTGTTCCTCTTNCTCCCGGACTTCACCCTCCAGCTTCCCCCTGGTGAGCTGCTCGTGGTACTCCCTGTTCCTCTTCTCCAACCTGTAAATCTGACCCTGGAGATCTTCCATCTTACGACTCAGCCGACACGCCCTCTGTTCCTCCCTTATCTTCAGTAAGCATTGTGCTAGTTCACCTGCCTTCCTCCTCACGAACACAGACTCTGTAATCAGTTCCCGGTTCTCCTCAATCAGGGCATCCACTCTGTATCCCAACCTCGCATTCTCATTCAGCAACATCAGCCTCTCCGCTTCCAACACCTCAAGCAGATTCCTCTGAAGCTCGATCTTCCTTGAGGCATTATCGCTCCTATGGCCACTGATCTCTGCCTCATGGGTCAGAATGTCACAGTCCACATTCTTTATCACAATCTCCGCAGTTAGAACATCGATGTCGAGTTGCTGACGCGAGCTACAATTAAATTGAAGAGGCTGCTGGAACGAGAGAGAGCTCTCAGCATCAGAGAGATCTGCCCTATGATCATTCTCCGAGGAAGAGCAGTCGTTGTCAGTGGTTATAGTGGAAGCTTGGGATGAGTGGCGGCTGTGGTGGGCGTGGTTGTTGTTGGAGAGCCGTTGTACGTACCGATCCGAGAGGGAAACGTACGCCCTGTAAAGGTCCTGAAGGAGGACTAGGAGCTGAGGCCGTTTTTGATAGTATGACTCAGCTCGTTGAGCGAAAGTCTCTCCTGTATCATCTTGCTCGGGATTGTTAATAGCTATCAACCCCATCTTCTCATTAAGATCTGTAAACTCCAGGCATCAGACGATTATTAGATACACATGTATGACTAAAGTGTTCGTCCACGAAAATGAAATTAGACCACACTTTCTTTTTTATTTTATCAAGAGTAGCAATTGACAGTAAAAATTACAACGACAGTACAAAACATGGTAAAGTTGAAATGATAGGTTTGATAAAGTGATTGTAAAACTAACCCTAATAGAGGGATTTCATGTATTTTATGAGATTTTATTTACCATGACCATAAAACTTCCGCTCATGTATATGTGAAAAATTGGGATAGAAAACTCAAAGATCATAATGAAAGAAACCCCACCTAATTGAAAATATAACTTTCATAAGCAAAGATGCCCTTAGATAGTAATCATGGAGGCTACCTTTGTCTAGCATTTGCCCAAGATCTGTACTCGTGAAGGGTGGGGGTGGTGTGTGTTGGGTGTTTGGTGGTGGGGGTTGGAAAGGAACGTGCACCTTTTTGATAAAGGTACATCTTGTGATGTTCAGGAATCAGTGGCAGTGAATAATGAAAGGATCGGTAAATTTTACCCCTGATACACATTTTTATTCATACGGTCCTGGAAATGAAAGTATATTGCTTTGTGTAACAGATATATCCTTTCCTAATCTACCCCACCCATCAAGGATGTGGACTTACACCCTTCTACAACACCAAAGGCTAGGCCGCCATAACCTTTGATAGAGCCCATGCCCATGGGGTAGAGAGAGAGAGAGAGAGAGAGATAGTAATAAGTACAAATTATAACAGCTTCTACAGAAAAAGGGCCCATGGGAGGAGCCGTCATTATCAGAGAATAGGAACAAAATCAATTATAGAGCAGGGAAGCAAGAAAGCATAAGATTCTGAATTGTGATCAGGACACAACAAAACGAAGGATTTCAAATTTCAAAAAACATAGCCCGACGGGGGCGTTTTGGGAAAAAGAGGACAGAGGGAGGGACGCAGTGGGCACTGATATGGGCCTAGAAATACATGTCATGAAAGGAACAGCTCTTTTCAAAATTGAAAAGAAGCCTTCCTTGTAAGACCGGCATGGGTAACATCAAGAGCTAATCACGCCCTGCTACAGCAGTTTCATTCCAATTTAACCTTCGATATCTAGGGTACTTCTTAAAGGACCTCCCAAACCCCTGTGATTTACTCATTATTTACATTACACATAATCTCAAATTTTAAACTCGTAACCTACTTAAAAGATTAATTTTTTCTGATAATTAATTATCTTAATTTACATTATTTGAAACCCAAATCCTTGAGAAAAAAAAAGGTTCTTCATAATCTCTCAAACACTCCTAAGATGATTGGGCTGTAATTTTTATTACAGAATGAACATTTACTCCATTCAGGACAACTTTCTAAGTGCATTATTTAATTAAAGAGTATAATATTCATCAAAAAATATTTAAAGACTATAATATGTTCAATTTTTTACGGTAGCAGTAGGACAATAATTAAAATACCAATTCTATTTTCATATGCTAATTATATGCCTTCCGACATTTAACCCGAGCATTTACCTAAGAAACACGCGGAGAAAACGTTAAGAGGCACCGCTAGCATTTGTAGGAATTTTCCAATTTTCTTTAGCATATTTAAGTCTATATAATACCAAAAAGTGGGCCCTAAAGTTCAAATCCAACTCCTTTTCGCACATGCATTGCTGGGAAGCAGATTTGGACGGACGTAAATGATTTTTCTTTGATCACTAGGACTCGTGCAATTGATAAAAGGAAAATCCATGAAATCCCAAATATTGCAAAGGATTTAAATAGTGCTCTGATGATAAGAAAGAAAACTGCAAGTGCAAAGAGGTTATGGGGTCAAACTGCAGGCTGCAAAAATGAGAAATTGCCGCATCTTCCCCTTCATGGTTGTTGTGGCCGAGACATTGTGTAAATTATAAGTGTTTTCATAAACTTCCTGGACTCTGAATGGCGAACGACTATAGGACAGGAGCTTACCGGCAAGGGTGGACAGGAGCCATGGAGGGGCTGCCACAGCGGCGACGGAGAAGCCCCTTGTCGGCGGGATTGGTGGGTCGCGGGCTTGATTTGACAGCTTCTGCCACGGCCTCTCATCCTCAGAGTCCTTGCTTATCTCAGAGGTTGTCTCCGGCCACAGTAATGGTCCCAGCGCATTCATTTCTCTAGCCTACAAAAATTCCACGTCCATCAAAAAATTCAACGATCGTTGTTACGAGAGTCTATACTAGACTAGGACGGACTACTGTTGAAGCTACGAACTCAACTCCGCTCCTCTCATTTGCAATTTATGGCAATCGATCGCACGAAACGGCACCTAACAACATTTTAACCAATCTTTCCGGAAAATGTCGGAGAGAGAAACAGAAAGGCGCAGATACCAAGGAATTAGTTCTAGAAAAAATTACGATCTCCATGAATATTCACGTCGTTAGTACAATGCCCTTTCCCGAATCCCCACGTAATTATATATTAACTGTAACCGCCATTACTCAAAGTAAAATCTGCATTAATTCAATATAAACCTGTTCTCTCTCCCCGCATCTATCTCTAATTTTCTCGGCTAAGAGACGATTTTTGTTTGAAACGGCGATCATCAGCAATAACATAGCCATATTACTACAAAAAATTTTAGCTAGCAACATTTTCCATGTGGAAGAGCTCATCGAGGACAAATCGATGCAAAACTTGGCAGCGAGGCGCATTCTATTGAGAAATAACAAGTGATTTTGTGATTGTTCAAAAATATCTTTCGAAAGACAATTCTCCATCACAAACCGAGGAAGGACTCATCCTAGCGATGAGCCTCCAAAGTACAATCAACAATAACCGACGCATGATTCTATCAGTCTAAACATCGAAACGCCTTGTTCAACGCAGAAGAGCACTAGCTAAGCAAAACCGTACCATATAATATGTTTGAATATTCTCTCAATCATGAAACAGAAGAAATTCAAGCTTGCCTTACTGTGCTAGTAGTAAGCGAGCGGAGCAGGTGAAGGAAGACGACAAAAGAGCTCATGATCTACATCCACACGACCTGCATTGCTTCGAGGTTCCGACTAAACCGAACATACTGCGTTCGATCATGGAAAGCTACAATTGAACGATTGAGCTGAGGATGAACTTACCGGGAACACTGTCGATCCAGGAGCACTAGCAGTTTGATCACTAAGCCCTAGAGCTTCTCCTCTAACTGTCTCTTCTCAGAGAGAGTACATTCGAGAGAGAGAGAGAGAGAGAGAGAGAGAGAGAGGTGTGGGGGGTGTGGGGGAAGAAGAAGTGGCGATTAAGATTGGGACGGAAGTTATTAAAAGGCGAGGCGGAATTCATTCCCAATCCGTGCCGTCGATCTTTACACGGATCGGACGGTTCAGAAACGATGAATTGCCATGAGCGGTCGATCAATGTCAATACTTGTAATTCATGGTCTCCCGACTCGGTATCTTAACATTCACTCTCGGGCCATCCCAAACTCAGAAAACCAAATGCTTGCGGGAGGAGCTTCGGAATATGGGCCGATTGGGCCCACAATGGAACAGAGACTGAGGCCCATAGTGGTATTGGGCCGGCTCATCTATCCTCCTGTCCAGCAGAACAGAGGGCTTGCAAAAAAGAAGGATTACCGACGTTCGGGCGAGGTCTATTTTTTTAAATGACGAAGTTGCCCCTGCGCCGTCCCATCCACTGGAGAGTGCAGTTTACGAGGGTGGTGGAAGATACCGCATGCATTTTCCCTCTATTTCTTTGGCAGGAATTATAATCTGGCAAAGATATTTAGATCTGTGGTTTGGATAAATTTGGCAACTGCAAGAGAAATCCAACACACTGTTAGGTGAATATGAAAACCGTTTCCGATTATTCAAAACACCCACTTAAATTTTATCAGTTTTCATACAATGATTCCGCGATCAACTTACAATACTTTTCTAGTGCCATGGCCCTCGGAGGCTTGGAGCCCCAAAAGAAGATCTTAACGTGCTTTACCAGTGTGATAAACAGTGGAATTATCTGTCATATCCCATGTGAATATTGATAAAAAAAAATGTAATTCTTCAAGTCTCCGGTCTACGTCTGTCGTCACTATGGAGCCGACGGGAGGGCTTTCCGGGCTAGTGCAGAAACCCCCCCGCCGCCGACACTCTAGTTAGTCCACCGAGTAGGGTAGTAGGAATAAGCATCTTCCCAGATATTTACCATGCCAACACTCTGTGCTTGCAAACGAGGTGGTGGCACATGGAATAATAATGAACGAGATTTCAGTGATGGGTCCAAGGGCATTTACGGTATAATCGACAAGCTGGGGGACCCCATGCTGCTTTTCCGTCAAAAGTCATTAGATCTTCGAATTGAAATCACAGGATACCTCCTGGATTGGGTCAGAGATGCAGTGCTAAAGCATGCACTTTGTCATCTCTTCCACTTTTCCCTAACCCAGAAGAGTGATATCAGGCATCAATCCAACACAAAACCAGACGTTCCACATCACAGTACACGCCTCGAACTCAACAGAGTGGGAGCTTTAGAAAGGAAAATGATAGTAACAACACTCAAAACAAAAGCAAGAGCAGAGTAAAACTTGTCAACACAGCATCGGTTTGATCCAAAACCGATGTTCGAACTAACGGAAGCAAACTAAGGCCAAATACGACCTACTAGATGGATCGAATGTACACAGGACTGGAGCTTGTAAACCAGAAAATCGAGAGAGGTGACCGATCTCTTCGACCCCCGTCTTCTGAATGCTTACGTATCAGTGGATCACTTGCCCCGAATAACCATCTCAACGAACCACCAGACCGGTCTCCCGGCAGTCCACCTGAGGCGGAGGGTCCCAACTGTCGCACTTCTTGAACACGGCCGGCGGCGGCCTCTCCTTGCTCTCCATTATGGACTTCCATATAGCTTCGAACGAGTCATCCTCCGGCTCTTCGTGCTTTCCAGGCTCCTGCTCGGCTTCCAGCAGATACTCCAGCCTTTTTCCGGGACGTCCAGGCTCTGGCTGATCGACGATCATTTCTTTCACTTCAGCTGAACTTTCCCTGGAGATGGAATCGGGTCTTCCCGATAAAGTAGAACCGAAATTAGAGCACACCACCACCTCCTCCGGAGGCTCCGCCTTGTGTTTCTCTACTTTGGCTCCATCGGGAACAGCGAGTCCCCAACTGTCTTCCGGGGATTCAAACTGGTCATGATCAGGGTCCCCGCCGATTGCGTATATGGTTTTGGGCTTCTGTGGTTTCTTGAGGTGGTGGGACTGGTGATTGAAAGTGGAGGAAGCGGCGATGCAGAGGATAATGAAGTTGAGGAGTATGTAAATGTAAGGAGGAGATAGCAAGCTCTTCAAGAAGCTCCTCAGGCTGGGGAGAGCGGAGATGAGGAGGGAGGACAGGCATGGAACTACAGAATTCTTGACTAAAATCACAGAAGACACGACACCTAATGTTATCAAGACAACCTTGACAGCCCAGAATGCATTATCAAAGACTGTCGGTTTGTGAGATGAGTTCTCAAATATGCGACCCATTTCAACCCTAAACCACGAACCTGTGATTGTATTAAAGATTCTGAAAACTTTCTTAACCCAAATCAAGAAGAGTGATGCTATGAGAAGAGGAAAGGATTCAACTTTCAAGAGATCGTCCGACTGACGAACAAGCAGCGATAAAGAATTTGCCTGCCTGCCACCGTTCAATCTTTGAAGGGGGTGAGAGCAGAGAGTTCTGAAACAGCTTTAAAAGAGCGCCATTTTTTGAACAGAAGCTCACGAATTTGTCCGCTGGACAGTCATAACTAACTGGGCTCTGAGAATGAAGCCAATGAAGCAGCGGGCAGAGATTTAAAATGACAAAACAGAGCTTTCTCTCAGCACTCTACCAGAAAAGGCAAAACATCAGAGAGAGAGAGAGAGAGAGTGGGGATCGCGAACAGGCCGAAGACCTTTCTGAGTTGTCGATGAATTCCGACAGAGTGGAAATTCGTGAAACTTCTAACAGCAGAGCTGTCCAAGAAAGTTTATTTGAAATGAAACAAACTGATGAAGAAAAAGCAGAGGAGATTGGTGAGAAGAAGAAATTGAGCTGTTCCTTGATGGGTTTCTCTCGCGTTTCAGGTTAGAAAAAAAGGAAACTCTAAAACCGGGAGCTCAAGCAGTACTCAAATCGCTTCCATTTTCTCATCAGAATTCCTCCACAGATCAAACACGCCGACCCCCACAACCAGAGAGAGAGAGAGAGAGAGCGGGAAGGAGAGAGAAGAGAGAAGTGCTCTACGGAACAAAAGAGCACAAGGGTTGCCTTTATGTAAGTGGGGGAAGTCACTGAGCGAAGCTTCACCTTTATCTTTCTCGAGCTGTCCCGACCGTCCGATGCCTCCCTTGCAGACATGAACTGTTCAATTTGATGACAGATCTCCAGAGGAGCCCGGACAAGAAGATCAAAAGGGTATAAATGGAATAAATATAAAATCATTTTCAATTTTTTTTTTATGGGTTGGCAGTATGGTCATTCATTTTGGTGATTAACCAATAAAGAAATGATCAATTATGGTATGGAATTTTATATGATGCATTTCACTGTATCTAAATCCGATTTGCAATCAACGCCGCACACATTGCCACAAGCCGTTGTCTGTCCATCCGACCGTCCGACCGTCCCTATTCTAATCTGAAGAGGTAGATAACAACATAATAGCAATGAACAACGATGGAAGTGACCACAGCCGTATGCCTCTTACGATCTTCTCTTGCCTCTTTTTTTTTTTTTTATATAAACGAACAATATACAATTAGATTTTGTTCAGCTGATTAATCTGAATAATCCCAAATCGACCCATTTAAGGGGTTAAGAGCTCTCCGTCGCGAGTGAGACTCGAACTCGAGTCCTCTCATTAGGATGATGAGTACCAAATCACTCTATCACACCCATCATAGGTATCTTCTCTTGCCTCTTGTGAATAACGAGCTTGAAAACTGTATAAATCGATAGGCGTATACCACCATGATAAGTTGTCGATTGCATCCCTTAATTCAATAGCATTATTCATTTAATTTTTATTAATTCAACTTCCAATTAAACCGACTCACTACCCATAAAATTGTATAAATTATAAAATTTATATTAATCCATAAAATTTAATTTCATTATTTTTTTTAAATTCCGAACCACTTAAATCAATTGGGTGAATTTGTTTTGCCATCGGGGCTGCAGTTGGAGCGTCAAATCCATTTTAATGGTATCAACATGTGGCCCCACAAACTGCTCTAATTTCTAGCTTTTCAGCTCTTTTCTTAATTGAAATTTCATTTTTTTCCTACAAAAATATATTACATCTCTCTCTCTCTCCTCTTTTAAATTACATCCTCTCTGTGTCTCTTAATTGTGTACGGTCAGAGTAGTTGTTGCGGTGGTGTCATGGGGTCCAGTGGGACAGCGGCAGTGGAGGCTTCCATCTGCAACTAGCAATCTTGCTAATCGGTAGAAGTGTTCATTTCTTGGCCTGTACCAATAGAATCGAGAGAGTTTTAAGATAACAATCTACCGCAGAGTGGTGGAGTTATCCTCGTAGCAACTTGTATAGGGAATGAAAAGCTCAACTCACAAACTTAATATTTGACTAATAATTTCCCCACCATATCCTTAAATTGGTAATATAATTATCAAATTTTAGATTGGGAGAGTCGACGAGAATTTTTTTTAAAAATTCCACCTCGACTGTAAATTAGTATCGATATGTATTTTGGTTAATTCAAGAATATAATGTATTATAAAAAAAAAGTGAGAGAGAGATCAACTCAGCTCCATCCCTCCCCACCTTGCCCTCAAATAATCTCTAATTGATCCTCTCACTGTTATCCACTAATTACATGTGGTAATTACCCTTCAATTTCACCCGTGTAATCTCCTTCATCTTTTTACGCAGATTTGGAGATGAATGGATTTTTTTCCTCTGAAATAAAATTTATATAAAAACTAATCTAAATTTATGTATGAAAGAAAAAATTTTATAATATAAATTTTTTACATTATCGATTTAAGCTGGTACCATTTCTTTTAAACAGAAAAATATATGAATGAACATTTTAATCAACTTCTGCAGGCAATTGATTGATATTTCAAAACTCATTAATGAGATTGATGGCAGCATTAATCCGACAAATATCTCATTGATGAGTTCAAACATATGGTTTTTTTTCCCAGAGTTGATGTGTGAACTTTGAATTTGAGTGTCCGCCGAAGCACGTGCTAGATTGGAAGAACTACATTGACGAGTTGGAGCTCAAAGTCCATACATATATACATATATATTATATGGTAATTAATTATGGTCTTATTACGCGGACCCGTTCCAAATTGGAAAATCGGCATTGACCCTCTGGAGTCAAAGTCCTCTTATATATATACATACATATATATATATATATATACAAACCCATAACATATCAACCACCTATAAATCTTTAAATCTGTCTGTTTACAATCAGAATAAAATTTAATTACAATCGATAATTGAATAGTAATATAACTATAAATTAAACTCTTCACTCTTAAATAATCTCCCGTATATCTCTATTTATCATTTCTACCCATGGACATATGCGCAGTTGTGCTTCAATTGAATTTATTCCATTTGATGTCTATCATAAATTTGTTGAGGATGTCATTGTCTATCTCTTGAATTAAAGATACCCAATCCCCACCCCAGTCTGCAGTTTCTCCTCCCTTACCGCTCTGTTAAGTCCCCCTCACGCCCCCTTCCTCGTGTGTGTGGTTGAGAGTTCTTTCAATGAGACCCATTCGTTCTTGGGTTTGGATTGCTGCAACTATTGATCACCACCACGTCACCCGTCCGCCTGGGTGACTCTTCTCCTCGACATTTCTCTTGCAGAGTGCAATTCCTTTTCCAATTGTTCTAAATTGATACTCCCCTTTTTTTTCTAGGTGATTTAAAGATATTCTTTAGTAGTGAGTGAACTAATCTTAAATCTAAATTAATTAAACTCATTAAATTTTTATTTATTAAATAGTTTCAGTTGTGGTAAGAAAAAAAATGATATATATATATATACATATACAGTTACTACTTCAAGACAAGCCACTCGAATTTTAAACCTAGCATGGAGGAACAATTAGGCAGCCGTATGTATTTTTTTTTTCCCAAATGAGCCATTGGGTCAGTGTGGATGACGATGACCTTGCCTCCTCTGATCTTTCTCCTAATTATTATGCTTTTGAACTTTTGCGTACATACGGACGCACAATTATATATATAAATATATATAAACATACCTGTAGATAGATATACGTGCATATCCTCCAAATTAGGTTGCTTAATCAATAGGCCCCATTCGGGCACTGAATGTTACACATCATCATATCAGAATTAGAGCAATCGATGGGAAACATATGTCGGTGAGGTTCATGGGTATCACACAAATCGGGTTCGAACGGCATGATGTAAACGTTTGAATTTAATAAAGTAAAAATAGAAAAGAAACTAAAATGTGCACAAGTGTTATTCTCTGGTTAATTTTTCAAATTCAATGTGATTCGGATTCCGGTGGATATTCGGTCACCAGAAAAAAAAAAAGGGTAAATCGAATTCAAAGTTAGAACAAGATCTGCAGTA
>CXYZ01007473.1:690529-721246 GCA_900006705.1 Sonneratia caseolaris
CATAAAATTGTATAAATTATAAAATTTATATTAATCCATAAAATTTAATTTCATTATTTTTTTTAAATTCCGAACCACTTAAATCAATTGGGTGAATTTGTTTTGCCATCGGGGCTGCAGTTGGAGCGTCAAATCCATTTTAATGGTATCAACATGTGGCCCCACAAACTGCTCTAATTTCTAGCTTTTCAGCTCTTTTCTTAATTGAAATTTCATTTTTTTCCTACAAAAATATATTACATCTCTCTCTCTCTCCTCTTTTAAATTACATCCTCTCTGTGTCTCTTAATTGTGTACGGTCAGAGTAGTTGTTGCGGTGGTGTCATGGGGTCCAGTGGGACAGCGGCAGTGGAGGCTTCCATCTGCAACTAGCAATCTTGCTAATCGGTAGAAGTGTTCATTTCTTGGCCTGTACCAATAGAATCGAGAGAGTTTTAAGATAACAATCTACCGCAGAGTGGTGGAGTTATCCTCGTAGCAACTTGTATAGGGAATGAAAAGCTCAACTCACAAACTTAATATTTGACTAATAATTTCCGCACCATATCCTTAAATTGGTGATATAATTATCGAATTTTAGATTGGGAGAGTCAACGAGAATTTTTTTTAAAAATTTCACCCCGACTGTAAATTAGTCTCGATGTGTATTTTGGTTAATTCAAGAATATAGTGTATTATAAAAAAAAAGTGAGAGAGAGATCAACTCAGCTCCATCCCTCCCCACCTTGCCCTCAAATAATCTCTAATTGATCCTCTCACAGTTATCCACTAATTACATGTGGTAATTNTTAAAAATTCCACCTCGACTGTAAATTAGTATCGATATGTATTTTGGTTAATTCAAGAATATAATGTATTATAAAAAAAAAGTGAGAGAGAGATCAACTCAGCTCCATCCCTCCCCACCTTGCCCTCAAATAATCTCTAATTGATCCTCTCACAGTTATCCACTAATTACATGTGGTAATTACCCTTTAATTTCACCCGTGTAATCTCCTTCATCTTTTTACGCAGATTTGGAGATGAATGGATTTTTTTCCTCTCAAATAAAATTTATATCAAAACTAATCTAAATTTATGTATGGAAGAAAATTTTTTATAATATTATCGATTTAAGCTGGTACCATTTCTTTTAAACAGAAAAATATATGAATGAACATTTTAATCAACTTCTGCAGGCAATTGATTGATATTTCAAAACTCATTAATGAGATTGATGGCAGCATTAATCCGACAAATATCTCATTGATGAGTTCAAACATATGGTTTTTTTTTCCCAGAGTTGATGTGTGAACTTTGAATTTGAGTGTCCGCCGAAGCACGTGCTAGATTGGAAGAACTACATTGACGAGTTGGAGCTCAAAGTCCATACATATATACATATATATTATATGGTAATTAATTATGGTCTTATTACGCGGACCCGTTCCAAATTGGAAAATCGGCATTGACCCTCTGGAGTCAAAGTCCTCTTATATATATACATACATATATATATATATATATACAAACCCATAACATATCAACCACCTATAAATCTTTAAATCTGTCTGTTTACAATCAGAATAAAATTTAATTACAATCGATAATTGAATAGTAATATAACTATAAATTAAACTCTTCACTCTTAAATAATCTCCCGTATATCTCTATTTATCATTTCTACCCATGGACATATGCGCAGTTGTGCTTCAATTGAATTTATTCCATTTGATGTCTATCATAAATTTGTTGAGGATGTCATTGTCTATCTCTTGAATTAAAGATACCCAATCCCCACCCCAGTCTGCAGTTTCTCCTCCCTTACCGCTCTGTTAAGTCCCCCTCACGCCCCCTTCCTCGTGTGTGTGGTTGAGAGTTCTTTCAATGAGACCCATTCGTTCTTGGGTTTGGATTGCTGCAACTATTGATCACCACCACGTCACCCGTCCGCCTGGGTGACTCTTCTCCTCGACATTTCTCTTGCAGAGTGCAATTCCTTTTCCAATTGTTCTAAATTGATACTCCCCTTTTTTTTCTAGGTGATTTAAAGATATTCTTTAGTAGTGAGTGAACTAATCTTAAATCTAAATTAATTAAACTCATTAAACTTTTATTTATTAAATAGTTTCAGTTGTGGTAAGAACAAAATGATATATATATATATATATACATATACAGTTACTACTTCAAGACAAGCCACTCGAATTTTAAACCTAGCATGGAGGAACAATTACGCAGCCGTATGTATTTTTTTTTTCCCAAATGAGCCATTGGGTCAGTGTGGATGACGATGACCTTGCCTCCTCTGATCTTTCTCCTAATTATTATGCTTTTGAACTTTTGCGTACATACGGACGCACAATTATATATATAAATATATATAAACATACCTGTAGATAGATATACGTGCATATCCTCCAAATTAGGTTGATTAATCATCAATAGGCCCCATTCGGGCACTGAATGTTACACATCATCGTATCAGAATTAGAGCAATCGATGCAAAACATATGTCGGTGAGGTTCATGGGTATCACACAAATCGGGTTCGAACGGCACAGTGTAAACGTTTGAATTTAATAAAATAAAAATAAAAAACTAAAATGTGTACAAGTTATTCTCTGGTTAATTTTTCAAACTCGATGCGATTTGGATTCCGGCGGATATTTGGCCACCAGAAAAAAAAAGAAAAAAAAAAGAAAAAGGGCAAATCGAATTCGAAGTTAGAACAAGATCTGCAGTATCTTCGATGATGGCAATATCGCTCCAATTAAGTCCGGTATCGTAGGATGACGGCTTCTAGGGGGTTTTAAAAAAAATAATCATCTAATTTGTAGGTGTGCCTTACCTAGTACCTATTTTCAAAAACAAAAAATTGCTTGTTGGATTGTGTATGTGTATGTTTCTCTCTTATCCACTGGCCGACGTAAGTTAACCAGTTTCGATTAATTCGAATTTGATGTTAGTTTAGCTCGTTAATATGTATTCATTTCTAAGTTATAGTTTTTTTTAAAAATTATAAAACTCAATAATAAAATCTTACCCTTCATGCTGTTCTGTTGTTGTATATTTTTTTTAACTAGAGTTGTTTTTCGACAACTGGACTAGGGTCTAATTATGCCTAAGCGGATGGAGACACGAATGGGATCATGGGGGCGGAGGCTGACGAAGACGACGAGCACGAGGGTCCAAAAGAAGAGCGTGGGGGAGATACCGACAGCTACAGTGGGTTGGGTGGGGGTGGCTCCACAAGGCGGCGCTCCGCCTCACACGGCCTTCGGCTGCCGTCGCTTTCGCTCGCTTACTTGGGAAGGATCGTTGTTTCGATGTGAGGTTCTTAGCCCTAGCTAGAGCTCCCCCTAGCCTGCCCACCCACCCACGGGTAGGGTTTCTTTTCTCGAGCCGACCCGGGTCCCCTTCGATTGGTCTACTGATGTCCTTTAGACGCAATCTTAATTACGGGCGCTCCTACTTCCACTTGTTACGTATAGGCATATGTAATAACAACACAACGCTAAAATCCGACTACGGTCGGAATATGACCATACCAACCAGAGTGCTCCACGAACAGTTGCAGATAGATGATCAACGATTGACTTCATCTGCGATCAAATTTTCCTCCTTTTATGGCCGGATGGACATAAAAGAGTTACAACCAGCAAGTGTTTCAAGTAAAAAATAAAATGGTATTTGAACAAGTGATATCGGATTTATCAAATCGTATCTGAATGAGTTTTGTACGGATAATTTATTATATTTGCTAATTAAAGATTAAGGATATATATATACACATTATATATATATATGTTCTATTTTTATGTATATATATATATGTGTGTGTGTGTTTATATCAGTTGATATTGCTTGGGCTCGAAGATAAAGAGCACTGACGCTTGCCGTGGGGCGGCACACGCGTTGACGCGAAGCTAAAGATGAGAGATGCAATTCGGTCACTAAATGTGGAAGCGGGTCCCTCTCTTGCCATCATTCACTCTCTTACCCTCCCAATTATCAATCAACAAAATCTTTAAAAAACAAAAACATGAATACAGAGGTTCGTGGATGGCGATTTTTTTTCTTTTTTTTTACTCTAACATTTTATATTTAAATATTATGTACCAGAAAAACTTTTAATTAAAAATTT
The DNA here is from genome assembly GCA_900006705.1 of Sonneratia caseolaris. Lineage (NCBI taxonomy): Eukaryota > Viridiplantae > Streptophyta > Magnoliopsida > Myrtales > Lythraceae > Sonneratia > Sonneratia caseolaris. The sequence continues at coordinate 694,655 of CXYZ01007473.1, forward strand.
TATTTTATTTTAGTATATGAGATAATATTGAAATAAAGAGTGACATAAAATCTTAAATATAAAAAACTCTTGGTGCTCGACAATATAGATATCGATATTGATACTTAAACAGAATATACATGATCAAATCTAGACAAACTTGCTCTCACTTGCATTGTGATCTTTAAAGGGACTTTCTTCCCAGAAATGTATCAGAAAATATTTGTGAAAAAGGAAATTTATGGGAGAAATTTAATGTAGAAGGTTGGCCAATAAATTTAGAAGGGGATAGAAGAAGAGAAAAATAATGGGTCTTGATGAAAGTCATTGACGAGAATCTGACCAAGACCGACGGGTTCTTCAACGATGGCGCACGGAAGGTGGTAGCATGATGGTGGTGGTCATCGAAAGGCTCTTGGGAGACCTGTGAGAAGTCGAGACCAAGTTGGGATGCTTGGAATGACTCTTCGATTTCTAAGTCAGATAGGCATGAGAGTACAAAGAGTATGAGACTTGGAGAGTTGAAAGTGTGTAGAGTGCTGAAAAGTATTTGTAAGTGAAAGTCAATATAATCCTGATATGATCGAGTATGAGTGAACTGACCATATGCAAAGTGATACGACTTATTTCATGAGTGTAATCTCTGGCAGGGAGACATCTGTGGAGGAGGCATGTAGGGCGAGTAAGGTGACTTCGGCTGCCATGTCCGACTTCGAGGCCTACTGGAAAGTCGTCTTGAGGAGGAGCTGACCCCGCGAGGGGTCTTGGAGGAGGGACCATCCAAGTGGGCAGGGGCCAACTTGGAGTCGACTTCTTCCTACCCATGTCAGGCGCAGTCGGGCGTTAGCCCTAATAAGTCAGGTTGGATTGGGATTCGACCGTGGGAGTCCGTATCAAAGACCATATGGTCACACAATTAAGGATAATAGCACTGCTATATTCAAACCCTCCGTCATGTCTTCGAAAGCGAAGGGACTTGATATTGACGATAAGGGAATACGATAAAAAGAATCTTCCTTTGAGTCAAAGAAGAAGAGGGAATCCTTTCACCATCAAATTTACTTCAATTGAATGGGATGCGTTTCATCTTAATCTTCTCACTCGTGTAATATCCATATGTTAGGACCACTACATGGAGCTAAAATTCAGAGTTTGCAGTCTCTCTGCCCTGCAAACAATCGGGCGGTGATCAAGTTGGAGCAACAGCAGAAGGCATCGATCAAATGGCTGATTTATTGTGTTTATTACTTAAGAAAACTCTTGTGAGAGATTTGTGTACCACCACCCCATTCTGTCTGTTAAGAGAGAGGGAGAGAGCTGAACTGGGAGCACCGTTGGCTCTTCTCATTTTGAAAAATCAAGAAAGGGAAATTTTAAATGGATAATGATGAGATTTCAAGAAAATGATTTATTATTGGGATGTTTACTAATTAGTATAGCTTTTCTTTTTCTTTAATATTTTTATTTAATATAATTCTACAAAGAGTAAGATCTATATAATAGTAATAATTTAATTTAAAAAAAGTAAAGACACTTAATTAGTCGAAGGACCCTGTACCTTTCAATCACCTTGTTTTCGTATAATCAATGTGACATTCACTGTAGACAGGCACCATCATATTCATTGATCGCACGAGCCCCACCTGTTATTATTTGGCTCCTGTCGGTAAGAGCCCTAGGAGGGAGGGGCTGTTTGGATAGCACTTTACCTGAAATCTTAAGGGAAGGATCAGATGCACGAGCATTCATTCATTCATTCCCGTGCAATAGATCGATCTAAACTCTCAATACTGACTGAATACGGAAAGATCCCGAAACCAGGAGTGCCCAACAAGAATCTAGTACTTGTACAGGATGATGCAGTCACCTCCACATCCCGACCCATTGACATAACATGCTAAAATCCAAACAAGACTGACGACAAAGAAGGATTATTGCAGCTCTGAGTGTTAGATTGTTCTCAGGCTTTAGTTTTGATGAAGAAATTATAAGCCTTGGATAGTTTCCGAAGCATCTTTGAATACCAAAAATTAGGGATATGAACTTAAATGATATCACCGGTCCAAAGATATTCGGATGAGTTTAAAAGATCATATCCACCAGATTAGAGCCTTTAGCTACGTAATTTAGTGAATTAATTATTGACTGTGACTTCAACAACTAGAGGAATGATTCTTTGTGGGTAGCAGCATCTGTCTTTTACAAAGCAACCGCAGGTTCATCATCCTCAGGAGAGTGTCAGAATGCCCACCTGGCATTGCTGCATGGCCCATCGCCCAGATGCACCGGTTAACAATTCCCGTTCGAGTCCCCGCAGAGAATTACATTCAGGGCAACTGGCGAGCACGAAATGCACCTCGTCATATGCCGTTAAGAGAGCTCACTAGTAGAAAAGGAGAGGGAAAAGAAAAAGGAACCCTAAGAGCTCAAACGTACCACAAAGGAAGCAGGAAGCGACGAGAGGAGCAAACGCCAAGGTTCTGCATAAAGAATTTCTAGGGGCAAAATGTTCTATGTCCTGTTGCCCGTAGGTTTGTTTGAGTAAATCAACGATCATGATTACATGGGGTTTGAATATAATGAATTCTCTAACGTAAGCAAAGCCCTTAAAGAAAACCCGAAGATTCCGGGGCAAAACATAGTTTAACGTACGACATTAAATAATCACAAGGTGTCTACTGCATACTTAGAAAAAAAAAAGCGGGGTCTCATTTGATGGTCTGTTGGGCAACTTCAACAAGAGATGGGGGTGCAGTTCTTTAACATGGATTGGAAGATGTTGGAAGCAGAATCTAATGCTCCATCATTGAGCCACCAGACTCGCCAAAACAAGTCGAGAAGTAAAGGCGGAGAAAGTGGGGCTTAAGTGACAGCTAGAAGAAATGGAACCAGAAAAGGGAGCAACAGCAACCAATGGTGCATGTATATATGCCGAACCATTAAAGTGATTCGGTTTAATTCATGCACTATACTCCCGAACCATAATCATTACATAGCAATTGAATCAAATTGTTTTGGACCGGTTTTATGATTCAATTAACTAATTTGAACTGTTTTTAAAAAGTAATAAAAAAAATAACAAATTGAATATAAATTGAACCAAAACAAAATAAAACTACATTGAAATATAATAAAATTAAAAAAACATTAGAAGAAAAGAAAAAGAAAAAGATTAAAATCATAAAAATTTCAATTAAAGGTAAATTAAATATACAAAATTAAAACTAGTGGAGTTATTTAGTGTAAAATAGTATAAAATATATTATATAATAGTAAAATACCTTATGTATAACTATTTTTTAATTTTATAAAATATTTATATCTTATTTTTTAACACATTTGGAATATTTTAAATATTTTTTTAAATATGATTTGATTATTCGAACCGATTAATAAAACCGTTTAAATTTAGTAATTAATTGTATCGTTTCACCTTTAAAAACCACACTATATGATAATCGATTCATCTCGAACCACATATCCCGTTTTTGCTATGGCTATGGAATCTGCNACCTTTAAAAACCACACTATATGATAACCGATTCATCTCGAACCAAATATCCCGTTTTTGCTATGGCTATGGAATCTGCTCCTGTTAGATAGATGGGTTTTTTTTTTCCTTTTGTTCAATTCGATTTGATTTACAGTCCGATCCGTTTCTTCGGTCCTTTGTGTCCGACCCTACTTTTAAGGAACAGCAAAAGAGAGAGNCGGTTTTTTTTTCCTTTTGTTCAATTCGATTTTATTTACGGCCCGATCCGTTTCTTCGGTCCTTTGTGTCGGACCCTACTTTTAAGGAACAGCAAAAGAGAGAGCATATTTTGGTATATTTGAAACCCAGCATCGTCAAAGGGAAACTGTCCATCTTCCCATCAGCTTTGTCCTTCTACTTATGCTCTCTCTCTCTCTCTCTCTTTTTGTTTTGTTTTTCCAAAAGCAGCGCCTTAAGACAACGGATGGCATTGACCAGGCACCAGCCTGGGCTTCAAACGTCCCCGATGACACCAAGAGCGCACGCCTTTTTGGGGTCCTTCAAAGAAGGGTTTGAGCGCGCTCTCTCTTCCCTTGTATGAAAGGACAATGTGATGGCCGCTGTCTTTCTCATCGGGACCCACTCACCAAATTTTCGTCGGTTTGCCACCACCACCACCGCCACTAGAGAGACAACACAGTGGCTGCAAACAGACAGACATTCACGACGAGATACAGAGGGGATACCAGGGGAGGCACGCGGCGCCGAGGCATCAATTTCATAAATAATTTCAGGAGGTGAGAGAGTTGTTAAATTCAATCGTACTCCTCCTCCTCCTCCTCACCATTTTGAATGGAGGGATTCCACAATCGCGATAAAGAAGCCACCTCACAACTAAACAGCAACCAACAGTCACATGGTGCTGCCGGAGGTGATAGCGACTCGGTGTATCATCCGTGAAAATAGTTGAGACAAAAAGCAAGAAGTTGACATATATATACATATCATATAGATATATAGAACAGATACCTGAATAAATGCACACACCACCTCACTGCTTCCCCGAGATGACTCCTCTTCGCATGGTTCTTAAAACCGGATCTGACCGAGAACCGCTCAATACATAGGTTTAATAAATTAAACCGTACATTTAATAAATTACTATAATAATATATAATTAATGATTATAAATTAAGAAATGATACGGTGAACACCAACTTACAACTTCAAAATGTAAAATATCAATCACAATGCCCAAGTTCAGTAAAATATATAAATTTTAGTTTAATAAAAATAAAGTGTAACAACAATATGTTTTAAATTAGCTACTGAATTTGATAATCATTTTTTTCCTTTTTAAGATAATTTTTAATTTTCTTGATTTGACCATCCATCCAATTTGCTCTATCTGCTGAATAAAAAACGGACTAGTTAGATGGATTTGACTGGATTTATAGTGCATTTGGATTAATTAAATAAATCGGACCAGTCAGCTGTCCGATTCAGAATCAAACTTATCCGACCAGCCTTCCTAGTCCAATTTTAAAAACTATGCCCGTTTTAATCCTATCATCTCAAAATTGAAACTTCACGGCAATACAGACACCGCATAACCATCCATTAGCAAGCAATTTTAGCAGAAATCTGTCAGATTTCTTGAAGCCCTACCTTTCGAGCCCAAAGTAGGAAGCAGCTTTGGAGCAAGGGATGCATGACTGTCTACGAGAGAAACATCCATCCATCGCATATTTCATCAGTGTCAATCATCCAATTGGTTCTACATGCCATGTACGGTCAAAGGGAAGATACAAACAGTTGAGATGTCATATCACAGATCCTTAAACTGATAGGATAAACAACTAAGGGGAAATAGAAAAGATGATGGCAGAAATTATCACCTTGCCTCTACTTCTGGAGTCAAGCCGGTCAGAATAATCCCATTCGGACAAACATAGATATAATATTTAGAATATTGGAAAAGAGAAGATAGGAAAAGAGAGCATCACAACATTGATTATGGCTTCATCCGTAGGACACCATAGAAGAGAGGAAGCCAGCCAGTCCTGGCGAAGGGATGATCAGTTGGGTGGAGTCGCGACAGAATCTAGCACCCCAACTTGGCCCAGCCCAGTGCAAAAGATCCATGTCGGTTGACCAGGAAGGAGGAAATACGTTGAGGCTCGCGTAAATTACATTATCAAATCAATTAAGACAAAATCCTACTTGCGTATGGTACCTTTTTGGGATATGACAGTTTCCTAACCTCTGAATCTAACCAGTGACATATGATCTATACCGTGCTAGAGACCCTAAAGGCATACTGTGAAGTCGAACTTATCCACAAAAGAAGATGACACATTCTCTTCTACAAAAATTTGACAACATAGAAGTTTCAAGGCTGGCAAGATTTTATCGTACCAAGAGCAAGACATCCACTTTCCCAGGGAAAAATGCCAGGGCAACGTAAATAAGGAAAACTCAGCACAAGCTTTTTTCTTAACAAGAAAGCAGAAGAAGAGACGGAGCACCCAAGAACTGCTGTTAGTTAGAAAGACAACAATGGGGCTGGGTTCCCATACTATATTGGCTTAACCACACGATCAGAGCTCAGTAGAAGGACGCATTAGTATCACTTTTTTTTTTGTCAATCACAATTAGCAAGAGCTTGCAGGACGAGAGTTTCCCAGTTGACAACAGCCGAATGATTACTTGGCAACGGGAGAGGCTTCCCATTGAACAAGGTAAGTACAGTGTCATGAGCATATGAGTGTTAGAAATAGCACGACAAATGGAGAGGTAGAAGGATGAGGTTAAAGTACTGACAGAGCCATCGTGGAGAATGTCAGAGTCCAACTAATGCATAATCATCATGCATGATCCCAGAATCTCAGGTGTGAAAGCACGAACTCAGCCCAAGAAATTCTCAGGCTGCATGATGAGTACAAGGAAGAGCCTAGGTCAGTCTTTTCATGTACAGGGTATGTGGAGCTCAAAAGCAAGACTGCAGTAAATGATATGTTCTGTTTGACAAGAAGTTATAATGTGCTATGGGTCACCCAAGTCCACATGAATCTACTAAAGCAGCAAGGGTTGTTTTCATTTCAGAATTGCAACACAGCCAGTTACAATATTATCCCATCCCTTCCAAAGGATCCCGGTTGGGCCACGTAGTCCTGTGTAAGAAGGCAGGCTCTCAGGAATCATTACAGCACCTAGGTCATGCAGAAGAATATTATAATCTCCCCATTCTTTTTTCGGCACAGACAGCGATTGGCCTTTTGACGCTGCTCAGCTGATAAAATAGATCCAGTACAGAACCGATTCCTAGCTCTACCAATATATGTTCCATACATCTAAGCGGAAGTGACAGACTGGTTTCTTCATGACAGACTTAGTGCAACTTGATGATCCTCGTCTCGGCAAAAACATCAAGAACATCACTGAGTTAAACAGTACAATTCAAAAACATATAAATAGTAGCATCATCATCTGCTCGAAATCAAGATTCTATTCAGGCAATTGATCGAATAGTTTGATGTCACGAACTGCTTGCTACACCATCCTTGGAGCAAGAGAAACCCCTCTAGGTATTTTTAAGGAATACCTCAAAATAGCGTCACTTCTTCGCGACTTCCTGTGGGGTCTTGGCGAAGATGGAGAGGGCGTGGAGCCCGGACTGCAGCTCGTCAGCGAGGGCGTCGTAGACCATGCGGTGGCGATTAACCAGGGACTTGCCGTCGAACTTGGCGGAGACGATCTTGACGTTGAAGTGAGTCTCCCCGTCGGAGCCGCTGGCGCGGACGGCTGCGTGGCGAGCGTGCTGGTGGGAGACGTCCTCGATCTCGAGGAGGGTGGCGTCGAGGGCAGACTGGAGCTTGGATTTGATCCTCTGAGCTCGGGATAGCATCGTGGTGGTCGCTCTCGAGGCCATACGGGCGCGGTGCTGCGGAGACGGAGTTGGATCAAGGAGTGCAGATGGAGACGATGAGTACGAAAATGTGAAATTAATTAATTTAATTTCTCAGGGAAAAAACTTTTTTCCCAGAAAACAAAAAAGAAAGAAAAGGTGAATATAGAAGGAAAAGGATTGCGGTGAGCGTGGATCGAACACGCGACCTTCAGATCTTCAGTCTGACGCTCTCCCAACTGAGCTATCCCCGCGTTATGAACTGTGGCCGCAAGCTTTTATATATTATTAAAACAATTCAAAATCTGACACCACAGTTNCCCAACTGAGCTATCCCCGCGTTATGAACTGTCGCAGCAAGCTTTTATATATTCCTCAAGCAATTCAAAGGCACCACACGAGAAATGCTGGCTGTCGCTTCAGCACAATGAAGGAATTGACCACCATAGAACACTTCGTCTTGGTTGTGCCATCAAGTATTGGTTTTTTTTTTTTTCATTATCTACCTTGTTGTATACTGCATTTAAGTAATCAAGTTGTAGCAAATAGATCACTGGCTCANGCAATCAAGTATTGGTTTTTTTTTTTTTTCATTATCTACCTTGTTTTATGCTGCATTTAAGTAATCAAATTGTAGCAAATAGATCACTGGCTTATTTAACTCACAGGCATTGAACCATAAATCAGTGGACTTACTGATTTTTTTCTGGTCGCNCTCACAGGCATTGAACCATAAATCAGTGGACTGACTGATTTTTTTTCTGGTCACGTTATTGTAGGCTTGTAGCCGTATCTTGTGGAAATCCAACACGAAGAATATCAGGAAAAGGGCGGCAAAAATCAGTCTATATAGTTTGAGAAGCTCTGCTCAGTAAACAGCATGGCAGCGGAAGAATAAGAATAATGGTGTCGTCACAAGATCTCAAGAGTTTTATTTCAAGTAATCAAAGGCCTGTCTCAATAGTAAAAGTTCAGGGTGTTCTTCGTTCTCGAAGAGACTCGTCGAGATGGAGGGAGCCGCAACATCGGAAGTCAGAGATGCGTGCCTTCAGCTACAGTTAAACCAGGCCTCTCAGCTTAAACACGTCGAACATGGCAGCTCCGATCTTTGCAGGAGATTCCACCACCGTAACCCCAGCTTCTCGGAGGGTCTTGATCTTGTCCTGTGCCGTTCCCTTCCCACCAGACACAATCGCTGTGCAAGCGGAAGTTTCAGAAGATAGAATGGAAGTAGAACTTGTGACTCGAATTCATGGTGAAAATGTTTATAGATTTTCAGTTCTAAGATAAAAGATAATATAGAAATAGAAAAGGGAGAAAGGTTGTTTGCAGAAGCACCTCCAGCATGCCCCATTCGTCGTCCAGGTGGAGCAGTTAAACCAGCAATGAATGCAACAATGGGTTTCTGGGTCTTGCTTTCCTGTTTCAGCAACCAAAACAAAACAGTAAAAATACTTTAACAAGAAGAATGATGATGAGCAGAATCTTTTATTTGGATCCTCACTCTTCATGTTGATCCATGCAAGGTCATGTGCATTTAGACTTGATCGGATGGTTCACATTATTGATAAGAAAATTTTCACAACCGTGACTAGAGTTTCTCCCAACATACAGCTTCTTTTCATGAAAAAGAAAAGAAGAATAACGTACTTCACCCTAGCTTAAATCTGTACCTTTGATTGGATTCAAGTTCAACACCATTAGGCTATTCTGTGATTTTTTGAAATTACAACTGCCACGAGTTTAGAATATTAGCCCTCTTAGACAAACACATGGATTATTATTTAATATACATTAATGGAAACATCAGCACATCCAAATATGAATCGGATAGAGCAGAAGCAACTCCACGGCATTGTTAGTTTGCTAAAAGAGAATTTGTGGACTATCCCTCTAGTATTAAAGAGTAGAATTAATCTAAGAGACTGGGAGAGAGAGATCCAGTTATATGTCTACTGATGTCATTTAAAGGATCTGCCAACTTGACCAGACCAACATCTCATGCAACACAGAGATGGTAAAACAATCTCACTGAACTGCTTACTCTTATGCTTAAGAGGGATCTCTTTCTCAAAATAGCTTTAGTTACCTTAATCAATGCAGCAGCATCCTCTTCTGCAGTACCCCCAATTTCACCGATCAAGATTATCCCTGAAATAAGCCAGTCATAATCAGCACATCATCAAATTAACCTTTCCATTTAACACAATTTTCTTTATAATCATTCACAAGAATGACAGGTCAGGGGTAGAAAAGGATCAATAGTACAAAAAATAAAAGAGTTGTAGGCATGTAAGTGAATCACTCATATACATTATCTCCTTTTGTTCTGAAGGTTCAAAATCCTTCTGTTAAAGTAAAGAGAGAGAGGGAAGGAGATGTTACAACAGCCGAAGAACCAGTAACCACAAAGCTCTTTAACAAAATAACTAAATAATGAAGCAACAAACTTTTTGGAATGTAATAACCAATGATCATAACTTGCTTCTTCCAAACTAAATTAGATCGAATCAAGAGTATGTTCGATTTCTGAGGTAACTAGGATTTCAAAATTAAACCAGGAAGAACATTTTGTGGTCTCTGTGAATGATAAAAAATGATTAATCTTATTCAGAAGAAGGGCTATACATGTACCTTCTGTTTGAGGATCAACAAGGAACCTTTCTACACAATCAACAAAGTTTGTCCCATTGAAAGGGTCCCCACCTATACCAACACAGGTAGATTGTCCAAGACCAACAGCAGTTGTTTGGTATACCTGTAATACAATTAAAATCTCATAAATCATGAAAAGCCGTTATTTTCATTCAGGTTGGGCTGGCAGAGGATCAAACCCTTCCAAGACTGACTAAAGGAATAGAAGCTTTATTCTTACCATAGGTTCTCCAGGTGTTCAACTCTTACAAGCGCTTGAAAAATTCCAAGGAGGTTAACTAAGTTTTTGAAATTTGCTCCATTTTTTTCTTCTGCTGGAAGAGTTTTTTTCGGTTTTCATGGATATGGAAATAGAAATTGGATATGAAAAAGGAAATTTTGCCTTCACGTAAAGATTTACCGCTTCATAAGTAAGGGTCCCTGATCGAGAAACAATTCCAATCCTTCCAGGTTTATGAATGTAACCAGGCATGATTCCTATTTTACATTCACCAGGCTTGATAATTCCAGGGCAATTTGGCCCAATGAGACGGGTTTTTGATTGCTTGTTGAGGGCAGCCTTCACTCTTACCTGAAACACAAGAAATATCTAAGTAGATTGCTTCAGAGTTATTCTTGCAACTCATTAGAAATCCTCCTCCAAAAAGCAAGAAACTTCCATTCCAATAATCAAAATATACTACATCCTATAGACTACATCCTATAGATCAATAATATGCATAGATTTATAGTCAACCCCTCTACAATCAAATGGCATTTGATATTTGTAGCCCAGAAGAGAAATGGGATTGGATGTTATATATCAGCTCACTTTGCACTCAAGATTGAAGATACTGAACCAAGGCATTCATTCTAGGTCACCAAAACCAAAAAAAAAAAAAACTGACGGAGGATTTGATATTAGGAAATGTGACTAGCAATGTGTATGAGTCTATATGGAATCCTATATCACCTAATCGCCCTGCACAATGTCTCTCAAAAGTGCCAAAAAGGAAATGGAAACACTTTAGAGGCATCTGGACTAACTAAAATTTCATGAACCACTTACAAATTAAGTCCGTTTGGATATTATTGAGGAAAAATACAGCTTACAGCAAAATTCTCTAGGTGAAGTACACATGCTGACACATCTGGAATAAATGATCTATGCAAGGTCTAGAGTCAGTCGTACCATATCATGCTGAGGGATCCCCTCTGTTATGCACACAACAAGATCTAGTTCAGCTTCCGCAGCCTCCATAATTGCAGCAGCAGCAAATGGAGGCGGAACATAAATTACCGAGGCATTAGCCTTGGTTTCAGCTTTCGCTTCAGCAACTGAGTTGAAAACAGGAAGTCCCAAGTGTTCTGTTCCACCCTTCTTGGGTGTAACACCGCCAACCTGTTTCAACAGAGCAACTTGAAATAATTTGATGAAGTATCCAGCAAATACTTGACTTGTCCATACCACCCGCAAGCAATTAGAATCAACCAGTGCGACACATTCATGCAAAAACCAAAAAAAAAAAAAAACAGAGAGTGATTCTTCTGCCACTTGAACAACCACTCTCAGGAATTTCAAATCAGTTCAGCGGTCGTAAGGTCAGACATGCTGCACAGAACAGTCGTCACTAAGAACCAATTACAATATGCTACGTCCATCATGTAGTCCGCTGAACCAATCTGAGCTCTAGACAACAACAACTACGAGCAAAGAGAGAGAGAGAGAGAGAGAGAGAGAGAGATGGTGGTGGCGTACCATTTTGGTTCCGTATTCTATGGCCTGTTCGGTGTGGAAGGTGCCATTCTTTCCGGTAATCCCTTGGCATATGACACGGGTGTTCTTGTCGACGAACACCGCCGGCTGAGCAGCCGCCACCGACGCGTATTGTCTAGTCTGAGATGCCAAGCCGAACAGAGAGGTCTTCTCCGCCGCAATTGAGCCGATCAACTTGGCTGCTGCCTGTCGAGCCATCTCTCTCTCTCTCTCTCTATACACCAAAAAAATTGGGACGGCAGGAGACTTTTCAAAGTGCCAGAGGATCTGCAGCTTCCGCCGGTGGGCTCCTATTTCCTCTTATTTCTTTTTTTTTTAATTTTATTTTCCTTATTTTTAAAAAAAATTGTTTTCCTTATACTACGCCTACTTGTCATACGCTTTTTTATTGGATGAATCTATTTAAAGAAAAAAGAAAAACCTCTCCCCTAATAATAACCTTATTGAGGAAGAAAAAATGCTAAAACTCTCTACTGGCACTCGTTTTGCTATTTCTTTGTAAGCTGAAAGCATCCAATTTGCTGCAGTGCAATGTGTCGATTCTACCGACCAAATCGATGAATCTGTCGAATCAAAACTGACAAAGTGATAAGCAGGAGTCGAAGTGTTTTAAGCCCTTCGGGACAGCCACAATGGCAGGCAACCGTAGGTTGCTTCTTCAATGTGTAAAGCAATCTGCTGTGAGAATGAACTGAGGCCAGGCACGTAGACAGAACACAGTTACAGCCACTGGCCGGCCAATTGACAACATTTATCCATCACAATACCTTACTGCTACAAGGTGATGGGAAAAAGGGAGAAACCGGAGCACAAACACCGAAACTATTTTACAGTTTGATCGGTGATATTGTTGTACGAGACTTATGCGATACCCTTTTCCATTTGTACATACTAACAAATCCCGATGAAACGGCCTCCAGATCCCGAGTTTTCAGGGGGTGAGGAAGTTGTCGACCCTGGCGTTCGTCGCCCTCGACAGGAACTTCATGCAAATGGGCGGATGAACCCCGGCGAGGGCAAGTATCGAGCTTGGCAGCGCCCATATCCCGTCTCCGCATATCAATCCCGAGGCCACCGCGGGGCCGAAAGCATCAGCTTTCGCCTTGTTCACTTTCTCCCACACAAACAGTATCAGGCTCCCCACGCACATGTCAATTGCGAAGTACGATCCCAGGTAGAACGGGATCGCCATTGCCATCGGGAGCGGGACGAACCGGCCCCACCTCTTTGGCAGCGAGTCCTTGATGATGTTAATCACAATGGCCGCCGCAAAGAACCCGTAGCAGAGCTCGAGGCAGTGATTCGGGAGAGATGAGAAGCCCTCGGTTCCCAGCACGGCCATGCCTCGGTACACCGACGCATAGGGAACCGGATACTCGCTGCCAGGGAGTCCCAAGTCATCGAATGCCTTGTAGAAGAGCCAGAAGACGCACGGGGAGACCACGCAGCCCATTGCTGTGCCAATCACCTGGCTCACGAACATGGACCTCGGCGAGGCCAGGGTGAGGTACCCGGTCTTGAAGTCCTGGGTCAGGTCCGAGGCGGTGGACACTATGTTCATCATCACTCCACAGGCAGCCAAGCCCGCGATGACTCCACCGTGGGAGGCACCGGCCCAGGCACCGATCACAAAGATTGCGAGCTTCCCGTAAGTTGACGCGAGGGACCAGTCGGTTAGACCACAGCCATAGGCGTTGCAGAAGCCCAGGGTCGGGGCGAAGAGGTAGATGACCAAGATGTAGTACCACTTCAGCTGGGAGAACATGTGGGGGAGGGTGATGATGGAGATGACGGCAATTATCACGTAGCCTGTGAAGGCAAACCAGTTCGGGATCCGATCCTTGAGGAAGATCTGGGTGCGGCGCTCATCATCATAAGACACCTCTTTCGCTCTGGAAGTTGAACCGTTTGCTATTGGAAGAGCAGAGCTGGTGTCCCGGTTTCGTAGCTGGAAGTATAAGCCTGACAAGGTTCTGCTCAGCACCTTGAAGAAGTTGTATAGGCCGTCGCCAAGTATCATGGCAATGGCAATGAACACCTGAGTCAAAGCATATTGTATTAGATTCACAGATATATGCAGATATGTCCGAATTGGAAGTGAAACTGCCAAAAAGTTCAGTCAGAATCGAAGTAGAAGCATTCTTGGAGAACATGATCCACTCTTATGATGTTTCCTCCTGTTTTAGGAAGTTTTTCTTACCCTATATCCCTGAAGGCTGTGCATGCTAGATAGGGGAAGCGACGCAGGGTACCAGTCGCCTTTCTTGTTCTCGATCAGAGGCCACATGAGACCCCAAGATACTATGCCGCCAAGAAGGACTGATATGTTTATAATGTAAGGGCAGATCATCCCAACTCCCACGTAAGTTGCAGAGAAATCGAAGTAGAACCTTCACATTTGCCAAGAGAGGGATCAATGAATTACTAACACTAAGAAAAAAAACAGAGGTAGCACACCCCAAACTGAAGTCGCAGAAATTATTCGAATTGATTGCCTGTACTTATCATAGAAGGGAAAATGTAAAATAAATTGATTACCTGTTTTCAAAGGCTTTGAGCCCGAGAGAAGGGAAGTTCAAGAATCCACAATTTTCTCCAGCAGTGTAGAACCACTGGAAGAAGCCCCACAAGAAGCTGAAAGAAAAGAACTTGCCCAGAATGCGAACTTGTTTCCTTGAAGTGAAAATGAACCAAAAGGCCCATCAGCATTCAGACGTTGGCAGACTAATTAGGGTCCCTTTTGACTTGATAAGAAAGATTTTCCAAAATCTTTTTCCGGTGGCCAAAAAAAGGTTTCCTTACTTGGCTAGTTTGGCTCCTTGGGGTGTGTGAAAACTATTGATTAGATGAGCAGTAGCAGTACCACTGGGATACGTCAACTTGAAGTCGATGATCATGATCTATCAGCCACGAGAATTGCATCCATAAGTGAAGCAAGAGGTGATAAATTCATGATAAATAGAAGTTCTCGCTGGATATTAGTCAAATAAAGCCATCTTGACAGGATTTCAATGTTAGGAGCTGCATAGATCTATAAATTGATATCATTACCTTCCTAAGAGGCACTACTGCAAAGAGTCCAAGGAAACTGACGACGAAAAGAAACCCAATCATCCACAGTAATGACGGGTCCTTAACCTGATTCGCATCCTGCGTATCTGATGATAGTTTGGCAATTCGTTCACTCATCCCAAACAGGTAACTCCCAAAACCTCCTGTTTATGTGGCAAGTAAACAGTACATGAGTTTCAGACAGAGATTTTCTGACACAGAAAGCTAATACAGAACTAATCGATGCCTTTTCATTTCAGACATGATGGTCTCAGTTTGAAGTCACAAGCATGGAGACCCTAAGCACAGCTGATGTCCAACCAGGAAAGGGGATTTTAAAAACTGAGCAATCATTGGATAAGGTCTGGCTTACCTCTTCTGCATGGCAAACTAAAAAGCATTGATTCACGGTGAATTCAAGATATTCTTGATAGAATTAATCTAAATCATTAAATCAAAACAATTACATGAGCTTGATGTTTCATCATGCGTGCGTTCTTTTATTTATCTTGTCAGTTGTCTATCACGTATGCCACTCTGGTGTCAAAGATGTAATATCAGTGCAGACTTTGCAGTAAGTCAATGAACCGGTGAATTGTGTGAGTGATCACTATTGCGCAAGACCCTTTGACACTATCATCACCTTAAGAGGACATCCATCCAATCTCCAACCATCATATTTTAAGACGATCACACATCCTTATTCGACCCTTCTGAGACAATAAATTCTACTTCAGGCTTTCAAAAAGTTGGATTAATATATCCTCTGCAGTTGAACCAGACCTGAGAGGTACTACAAGCCAAAATGCACCTAGGATAGATAGATAGATCCAAGGTTGAAATCTAACTGGAAAATGTAGAAGAAAAGACTTCGTTGTCCAGCTCAATCGGTGCAGGATCCCGATAAGATACCCAAGTGCAAGGAAATGAAAACCTGCGAGTGCCCACCATTCAGTAACAGGGAAGCACTTTTGGGAGGAAGTTATTATCATAAGACAATCTTTACAACTTAGTGCAAGATGTGGGTCACAAACATGTGTTTCTCTCCAAAATCCCACCACCAACCATAAGAATCTTGATTTCTAGAATTGTGGCTGGTTTAGGACGTTACATCATTGTCGTTGATTCAATTCATGATATTTCATAGGAGCCACACAATTTATTGCACTGCCTATGTTGCTTCCACATTTTTTTTTTGGGTTGAAAATTTGCTTAATCTAATATCCAACCCCAGGTTTCTGCATAAGCATTATACAGTGACAAGTTCAGTCTGTTTTCTGTTTTCTTTCGATATTTTCATACGATGGACTTCGATACATTTCAATAAGCCTTCAGCGTTGGAATCCCTTTTATCAGATTGGAACCTAAGATAAGGTAGATTGAACTAGAAAAGGAGGACAAAGATAAAGATGAGACTATAGATAAGGCAGAACTGATAAATATAGATTCCAGCAAAAGGGTGGGGGAGCCCACAAAACTGATAACCGTAGATAGTTCTATTCATCACAAAGTTAAGAAACGTAGAATCAAAACCAGAAGGACCCATTAAGCAGGCAGATCAAGAACAATCAGGGGAAAAAACATATGAGGGGAAAAAAATTGAACTTTGTAAGACTATTCAAGGACAATTTACTAAGGAACCGAGAAACCATATTGATATGTTTAAAACTCCTCTCACTAGAAGATTCTCTGTCCTTTTCCCAAGGCCCTAAATGAACAGTAGGTATCTTTACAGCTCAAAGGCACAAAAAGGTTAATGTCTTTCTCTGTAGTGGAAGAACTAGGATCCATGATCCTTTATTTGGAAAAAATATATAGAAATATAGTATTTACATTATTTTTCATATTATACATACATATATATATATATATATGATGAAATAAGAAGTGAAGTATAATTTCCATACTAGATTTTCAAATAAGTAATTTAAAATTGAATCTTATATTAGGAGGGTGCACGAACAAGTTTTCAAAAATATCAGTCCAATCATAAATTAGTCTAGATATATTTCGTATAGTATATAACCAGAGCTTGCGTACGAGCTTGGCCCACGCACTGATAGCAGTGATTTGATTTTTGCTTTTCGGCCTGGGTAGGTGATCTAATTGAAGACTCGGCTACGCGGTCCTTTAGATCAACTCGAGGTTGTGGTCCTAGGATGACTTTAGGCGATCAGGGTAAAATTTAACTGCGATCCGCAATGGTCTGAAAACAAGTATATATGAACTCCCCAACGACTGTGGAACTTATGACTTATGCACCCAGTGGCCAGAAGGGTGGATGATGGACTTTTCAAGGCCATAGACTCTGCAAAATTTCCAGGGGACATGACAAGCTTAATTAACGTCCCTTCAACTATGGAGGTGAAAATAATTCATGCAAAAGAACGTCACCGCCTAAGGATTCAATGTAGAATAATTGTCAGACCAGAATCATAATCAGATACTCCATGGGCTCAACTGCAATGTCGACAGGCAGATGTGAAGCCAACTTGTTCATAAATTGCATGGAAAGTCAAGTTGCAATCTATTATTATAATTTATGTGAACTTCTGATCAGTCTGACCATCTGAGTATATTCAGAGTGGGGGTCAGGTCAGGGAGTTTATTATAATTTCCACTGATATAAAAATAATAATTTTTGCTTGCCGTAAAAAGGAATTAATTATCCATCGGAGGAGGGAGAGAGAGAGGAGTCATCGGAGAACGGGGCGTTACCGCTGAAAGCGATGCCGGAGGAGGCGACGACGCAGGTCTGGATGACGGTGTTCTCCTGGCGGGTGAAGGGGAGGCGGAGGAGGCCGGCTCGGGTGAGGAGCTTCGTCCACGTCTTGATGAAGAAGAACCCGAGCAGCCCCGCCGACACATTCAGCGACGGAATGATCCCCGTCGTCAGGTTCAGCTTCATCACGATGAAGCAGAACAGCACGCTCAGAACTAAGCTCACCCCGAACGCCCTCCAGGTCAGCTGATCCCTCCATGCCGGCACTGCCTGGCTCTCGAAGATCCTCTCCACCGATAGGTTCGTGCTGTTGTCCGCCGCCGCCGCCGGCGGTCTCTCCTTCTCCTGGCGGTTCTGGCTCAGGATCTTCTCCCTCTCTTCGCGGTCTTCAACTCCGTAACCGATCTCCCCTGCTTTCCCGTTCGACGTGTCCATTTCCCTCCGTCTCTATCCTCTATCAGGTTGTCGGTGGAGCCAACATGAGAAAAATTTATGGATGCAACAGTGACAGGAATCTTCGCAATCTACATATATATATATATATATATATATATATACAGGGACGGAGTCAATGGAGGACAGATTCGATTTACCAGCGACTGAGACAGCGGAGAAGCAGAGGAAGATGAAGAAGATAGATAGGTACAGCAAAATTTAGATTAATAAATGGTAGAGACAATTGGGAGGGAATCAGCTCTTTCTCTCCGCCGTTGGCTCGCCTTCTTCCGCAACCTGCAGCTTATTCACAGAGAGAGAGAGAGAGAGAGAGAGAGAGAGAGCATCTGCACCAAGAGGATCCCTTCTGGTGGTTTTAGATGTGGAGCGGGAGCTCGGGAAGAAGACGAGGAAAGAGAATAAATAGAACCAAAATTAAAAAGAAGAAAAATGAACTGAAACAAGATTGAGTTAAAGAGCCCCATAAATATATTATATTATAAAATAAGTGATAAAATATATTAATTTTTAAAGTGATAAAGCGAGTTAATTTTACTGGAAATTTGGAATGTTTTTTTTTAGAATTTAAATTTGTCTTTAATAATCAAACGTAAGCACCTTTTTAAATTTTTATTGGTAAATATCATCGGCTCACATGATACAAGATGTCTTCTTGCACGTGACCAGATCCTCTCGGATATTATCCAAGCGAAGGGCGCGAGCCGCGGGGGGAGACATCAATATACGAGATTCCATACACCCTCAAACTTTAATAGCTTTACATTTCTTACCATGAACTCTTTGGAATTTATAATTTACTCCTCGAACTACCACGCACCACAGCACCTTCGTCCGAAAGGACCGTACTGCTTACTAGGATGAAAGTAGAGGGACTAGCACCCCAGGCCGGCTGGGTAGACCTGGCAAATTTTGGCACGGCACGACAGCCCGGCACGATAACACCGTGCTGGGCCAGTGCTTCTCGTGCCAACAGCTTATCGTAAATTATCGGGCCGTTCCGGCATGATAGCCCGATTATGGCTATTTAAATAAAAATTATTAGACAATTAAACACTATTGAAAGATAAAAAAAATCTTGTTTGTGAGTTTATTNGACAATTAAACACTATTGAAAGATAAAAAAAAATCTTGTTTGTGAGTTTATTTATAGTTTCAAATAAGTCACGATCAAATGAATTTTTTATCAGGGCTAGCGGGCCATGCCAAGGCCGCCCATGTCTTACCGTGCCGTGCCGGCCCGGAACGATATCATAAAGGGCCATGCTTGGGCCAGCCCTTAGTGTGCCCTCCCCTTATCGTGCTGTGCTGGACCAGCACGATAAGACCGGGCCGGTAGGATTTGCCACCTCTACAGTTGAGTAAGGTGTGCGAATACGCTTGGCCCTTGCGTCGCACGAGGACTTGGATCCAGAGCTAATTAAAATTTTTTATCGGGGCTATCGGGCCGGGCCAAGGCCGCCCATGTTTTATCGTGCCATGCCGTGCCGGAACGATATCCTAAAGGGCCGTGCTTGGGTCAGCCCTTATCGTGTCATGTCAGACCGGCACGATAAGACCGGGCCGGCAGGATTTGCCGACTCTACGGCTGAGTAAGGTGTGCGAGTACGCTTGGCCCTTGCGTCGCACGAGGACTTGGATCCAGAGCTAATTAAATTTATTTTTTAAAAATAATTGTTTTATTTAAGTCAAGGTTAAATCTGTCATTTTCGAGTTGGCTGATACGGTATCCCACGGCCACAGGAATCAGACGGAGGGGTCAAAGTAGTAAAAGTCGCGGTAAACCATTGGACCTGATATCATCTGCCTGTTGCCATGGCTGCCGCGTTGAATATTGAAGGAGGGCTTGGAATCTCAGGATAAGTTGGGTTGGCTTATCGAACTTGATCACTTCCAATACCGCACTGCTTACTAATTCACATTATTTTGGGATGTAGGCGCGCACGCCGTTTAGCTCGAATATGGAAATTGCGTCGACAACCTCAAATCGTGCTAGAATTCCTTCGAGCGTGGTGAAAATAAATACTCTCGTGCGTTGTGAAAATCCGGAATTTTATGCGAAATTTTTTTTTTAAAAAAAACCCGAAAGTTAGGATCACGACGGCGGTCGACTACGTGACGGGAACCGGGTGGGGTTCTTAATTTGAAGATTTGCGATGCCGTCCACACCGTTGGGGTTGATTTCGAGGGAGAGCTTAGCGGCCGACGCAAAGCTGGTCGCGATTCGTCATTATGCCATCCGTTCTGCTTCTTCGCTCAAGAGCCTAAGCTTCGGTTTCATCTCGGATGCAGAAATTCAGAGCGCCGTCGTTCCGCCGACTTCCCGATCTCGGGGGTCGAAAGTATCGGTTGGTTATTCGGCGGTCAGTCGGCGACAATTGCGCGGTGAATTCAGTCCACACCTTGGCCCCGTCTTTGAGGATGACTCTTGAACGAGAGATGATCGGCGGGGATTGGTCCCTGACCGAGCACACCCGACACGACCATGGCATGGAAAGAAGAATATACAGAACGATTAGCTTGCTATTATTATTGGTATGGGGAGCCAATCACAAGGACGTCAATGTCTATCTAGATTGGACAAGTTGACATCATTTTTGGTAGCTCCGGTCAGACTAAGACATCGAATTCAATTTCGAAATTGGAATCGTTCGGTGCGACTTTGGACATAATGAATAAGACAGACAGACAAACAACCGACACAGGCTGTCTTGGGCAATCCGAATAGTTCTCTTCTCCTATTTCATATCTCTCTCCAACACAGACAGCACAAGTGTATTACGAGGGGGAGTGAAAAATATAGAGATGTAGAAAATTTTAAAATAAAAATTAAATATATAATGTACTAAATTATTTTCATCTTCATTATCTATTTAAATATTATAAATAGATAAATTGGCAAGTTGTAACAATATCACCGGCCAATTGTAGTCGACATAATAATTTAATTTTTTTTAAAATAATAAAATATCAAATCAAGGCCGTAACGGAAATCTGAGACATTTTCCATACGCCTCAAGACGAATTTGCTTCCATCTGCATGTCGAGGCGAAAGGACGTGCTGAAATGGCTTCCGATGAGTCCGGTGACACCGTTGAAAGTGAATCTCACCGTGGGATCTGATTCAAAGAAGAGACTATCATGGATCTCAATCCAGACGTCGAGAATACGAAGGGATTAAGAAATACATTTCACCCTTTAACTTGATCATTATAAAATAAAAATAATTTAAAAATATAATAATCTATGACACGCGTAAGCCCTTCTCTTCTCCCATCTCTACGATACCACCAAAAATAAGAATTCTTCTATCCTCTCGCAGCCTCTTACCTCCCTTGCCCTCGATCCAAAGATAGATAGCCTTCAAAGTTATGGCTAAGACGGCGACAGCCCACAACACGTGCTTTGCCATTAATTGGCGTATGGGAGCGATCGATTCGACTAAATCACATTCAAGATTTCCTAATCGTTGACAATCCCAGCGGTACACCGAGAAAACGTACCATTCTATACAGCCGCAATTTTCCCATTATCTAATAGAAGCTGCTAGCGTGACTAGGCCTGACAAAAAAGTGGAACAGCGACCGCGCAAAAAGACAATTCGCGCCGAATACATGCGGCCCGAATCACGAAAATTTCATGCCCAAGGCTTCAATTTCAGGCCTCCCAATCTTTAGTGCTGTGCCAAGCCGATCCAAATTGCCAGCTCTACTAACCGTGAGTAGAAAATTAAGAGACAGAGGACCTAATGAAGGTTTTCCCTGAAAGTGAATATGGGACTACGCGAGTAAAACAGGTTGGGAAATGTCCAGTAAGGAACAATCAACCAGGAAAACAACAAAAGTCCGAGAGCGACCAATATATAACACTGCACCAAAAACATCGACCAAAAGAGTTGCACCATTGCGCGCAACAGACACGCAAAGATAACCACGAGGACCATAACATATAATATTATAGGAGAGTACATGAGCACAATTTCTTTGACTACTATGGCCAAGACTGGTAAAGTACCAAGCCTCATACTCGCCGGATGACCTGCTCCAAGGTAGATAGCCTCAGATTATGGGCTTAACGGGCTTCATATTGAATAACTGCATTGACAGAAAACAGAGAAATAATATAAGAATTTAAAAAGGAAACCTAAGCGACATGATTAAGAAACATAAATACCCTACCGATTTCGATCTATCAAAACATAATCTGCTTTACACAAAGTTGCAACACAGTCAGCCAAGGATCCAAGAAAAAATAGTATTTTAAGAGGAGTATATCAAAGTGGAGTATCCGTGTAATTGCATATACAGCATAACAGCCCCCCAGCAACTTTAACCATTATCATACCAATCCCAGTTTTGCATCGAGCAGCTTTAACATAGAAAAAACAAAAAAACTCAGGTCCGTTACGCCAGGCTCTGACCAGCTGCTTGATCCGAGCTAAGAGAGTCAGAACTCAGAAATATGCCCCAGAATATGAAACTCCAGGAAGCTACGTGTCCATAGCTCTCTTCCTTGAGGTGGACAGTTCTGGAGTATGGTTCTTCATGGAGAATTATCATACTAATATGTAACGACAGGTCTCTATGTTCAGTAAACTAGGTGACGTTTAGATCAGACACACTTTTCATCAATATTAAACTCAATCAGTCCTGACAAGGACTGAGATACCTTCATTTTCCTCACATCACACCAAATATAGCAGTTTGGTCTCAAAGAGAAACACAAATATGGAATCAAGAAACATCAAATAAAACAACTAGGGAAAAACCAATCAAACTATCTGCTATACAAGCATGCATGCCAACAATGGAACTTTCTTTCTCGCTACATTGACTGAACTATGTTTCCCACACGCTACTTCATACATATTCATCATTCTGGTGACTACCATCTTTGAAGAGAAATCCTTCGGTAATTCTACCGCATTACATGGCATGAGGAAGCACCAATCAAGTTGGGCCAATGAGAATCACTCAAGTAATAGCCAAAACTAACAATTTGATTGGTAGTTTTACAAGGTAGGACCATCTAAGATTTTCTCATATTTGCAAGATCTTTTAATCAAATTACTTTTTACTTGTGCTCATGTGCACCACAACAGCCAATATGTTTAAGGCCAGTATAATAGTCGCCAATTGATGCCTTCATCATTATTAATATTAAAACGAGCCACAATCTCGAAGACTCTACAATCCGCATTTACTAAATCAGATAAAAATGCATCAAAACCATGTGGATGTGGTCCATAGATCAGTTAAACAATGGAATGTGCCTAACTTTCATGCATCAAAAACAACATGTGCAGCAACTCGTGTAACTTCTCACAATATAAATAATCTTTAGCAGCTCGATATGGTGGTTATATGCTGTTTCTTATCCATCAAAGTTATTTTGGGCAAATGCTATTATCAGAAGGAACCCCGTCACTTTTCTTCTTTTCCAATTTCCTGACTTTATGAAGCAATGATGTGGTAAAACAAAGTTATTCCCCAGTGGTTAAACCTTCCTTCTCATCGAGAGGGAAAAGTCAAATCAACCAGCTTAATAGACACACCTAAAGTTCATCGTGGCCAAGACACATATATACATTGCACATGATTCCTTCATTCCTTTGCTGCTGACAAACANGAGCGGACGGTTCTCCACGGCACCGACATCTTGCACGTCAGTTATTCTCTAAGGGGCGAATTTGCTGACCGGGAAATGTTGGTCGCGTCTTTTGGAAGGTGCGCCGTATGGGCAAACGTGGCGGACACTTCTGTGGATAAGGCAGTTTGACTTTATTGGGTTCACAGTATGACAAATCTTACAATCAAACGCTATCATGAATCAATCTGGTTAGATCCCGATTTTACACCAGCTGAACGAACACCACCGATGTCCACGGTTTCAAATGCATTTGCAAAGAAGGGCTGCACAGGGACCGGATTTACCAGTGAGAACGGGTCAATCTTGGATGTGGTCGAATCGGTAGGCTTCGGTAGCGGCAGCCACTGTGGAGTTCCTACCCTCGAGTTTGGCACGGAACTTCAAATTCTTGTATCGGATAGCATGGAAAAAAGGTGTGAACCCGACTGCTTATGGATGGGCTACTGGGAGCAAGAAAGTCAAAGCCAAAGTATCTTATCTCTCCATGATTTTTTTTTAAAGGAGTCTATTCTTCTCGGAATGTGAACGGCGGTAGACTAACGAATTCAGATTAACTCATGTGCATAGTAAAGCATCTTCTTCCTTCTATAAATATTTCAACTCTACTCTCATCTCATGCACAGAGCTGACATGGCTGAGAAGATGAAGGTCGGAGCAATGGTCCCTCTCTCATCCATCCTCTTCCTCCTCCTCTCTTTCCCTCTGTCCTCGTCTTCGGCTTCATCTCCACTGCCGAAGCCGGTCCTCGACCTCGACGGCCACAGCCTCCTCACGGGCACCGACTACTACATCCTCCCTGTGATCCGGGGCCGAGGAGGTGGCCTCACCATGGGCCGGCCCCGGAATGGCACCTGCCCTCTCGACGTGGTCCAGGAGCGCCTCGAGGTCTCCAGAGGCCTCCCGGCTACGTTCTCCCCGGCCAGCCGCCAGAAGGGCGTCATCCGCGTCTCCACCGACCTAAACATCCAGTACTCGGCGGCGAGCACCTGCGTCCAGTCTACCGTCTGGAGGCTCGGGCCCCGCGACGACCAGACGGGGCAGTGGTTCGTGAGCACGGGAGGGAAGGCGGGGAACCCCGGCCGGGAGACGGTGAGCAACTGGTTCAAGATCGAGGAGCTCGACAGCGAC
Source organism: Sonneratia caseolaris (assembly GCA_900006705.1). Classification (NCBI taxonomy): domain Eukaryota; kingdom Viridiplantae; phylum Streptophyta; class Magnoliopsida; order Myrtales; family Lythraceae; genus Sonneratia; species Sonneratia caseolaris. The sequence goes on from CXYZ01007473.1 coordinate 719,427, forward strand.
TACAAGCTGGTTTTCTGCCCCACCGTGTGTAGCTACTGCAAGGTCATGTGTAGGGACGTTGGGATCTATATCGACGGCGACGTGAGGAGGCTGGCGCTGAGTGATGTCCCCTTCAGGGTCATGTTCAAGAAGGCCTGAGCGAGAAGCCCCGTTGAAGAGGATAGAGCAATCATTAAAAAATAATAATTAATAAATTATGAGAGACGCTGGCATGATGGCGTTGAAGAAATTTCTCTGGAATTTCTTTTAAGAAAAATGTCAATGTAGAAATTCATCCGATGCGGTAATAACAATTTGCTCCGTCCAATGGATAACTTAAGACGGTTGTTTCAGTTTCATTAGTTGAAAATTTTCATTTTAAATTTCCTTCTATTCTATCTGAATTATATGATATCCATATTCTAATCAATAATCAATATATAACCATCAAAAGGAAAAAAAATTTAAATATAAATTCTTTTAATTTATAAGAATTAAATTTGAGATCTTATTTAAAAAAAAGTTAAATTATCTAAAATAATTCGTCTTGATTCTTCTTTTTTTATACTTTATCAGAGTATTACTCGTACGACTGCTATGGAATTGGGATGATGTGAATTAGTTATATTTGGTTAGTACTGTAAATACTGGTCAGGGCAAGTGGAACATTGGTATCCCAGGTGAAACAGTTGGGTGTTGATTGTAAAAGGGGTAAAAGATAAGGGTTCAAAATGTAATAAAGTTAAAAGTAGAGGGCGAATGTGTACATAATAAAATCCTTGTCCATCCGCACAAGATGTAGACATATAGCGCTGCGCTCGCGCTAGGAAAAACTCAGCTCGGTTCGGAAGTTAGTACAATCGAAAATTCTCGGAGGAGAGGTTCATTCGCAGTCTCCTCAGAGAAAAACCTAGACGAGCATGGATCCTCAACCTGATCCCGTCAGCTACATCTGCGGAGGTTTAATTTTCTCCCTCCACCGCTTCTTCTCCGTTTTCTAGGCAGGGAGATTCTACCAGGAAAAAAAAAAGTAGGAAATGGAGAGGGCCTTTTAGGGCATCGATTGGATTGGCTGATTTCTCGATACTGCAGTTTGCTTTGAACTACGGTCTGTTAGTGTTGTTGCCGTGTCTGCTTGTATCTGTGGTTGCTGCATATTGGACTTTTTTTTGGGGGGGTAAAAGCAGTATTTATAGGGCGTGTGTTAAAACTTACCATAATGAGGGAAAAGCTTTCTTGGCGAGTAGTTAACCACCGATAAACCAATGTGCAAGCATAGATATCATGCTTGTTTGAGTAGTAGCGATGAGATTCCCCAATATCATGCTAAGAATAGCTAGGATTTCTAGTAGAAGATGCCATTAAGTTCAATAATCTCAGAAGACATGCTAGGGGCTGTTCATTACAGGAGTTGTGTAGACCTCAGAGATGATATCCATCTGATTTTTCCGATTTACTGGGTCTATGTTCTGTTTTAAGAGGCGGCTGTTGTAATATGTAGATTGTGGAATGGAGAACACCCTGAAGCCTGGAGATGTAATACAGTGCAGAGAAAGTCGTTATCAGATCCGGTTCCCGAAGCGAACCCGTCGAAGTAAGTAAAGTTTGACTGTNAAGAAGCGAACCCGTCGAAGTAAGTAAATTTTTACTATCATTTGCTCCGATGAATGGCTGACATTGTTAGTAGTCATAATGTTCTCAAACTAAGTGTTTTCTTGCTATCTTTCCTTCCAAGCTGTATAAAGTAGTGTACAATTTCCACTTCTTTTCTGGGAGGGAATTGAGATTGAGAATCTGTAATTAGTTACTATTTATGGTGATTTTCTAAGTGCAGATTTGGT
>CXYZ01007473.1:726244-767715 GCA_900006705.1 Sonneratia caseolaris
CGAATTTGGACATTTCAAGAAAGGCCACTGTGCTCTCCGGTGCAGCTTTCCCGCCGTTCGTCTGTCTGGATCTCGTCGAGAAATCGTGCTAAGGTGCTTCGAACCCAAGCACCAATCTCGAGAAGATCTGACTACTATGTCCTCTCAAAGCTGACGAATCAACTTAGAGCTGCAGCTACAGCCTAAACTGGACCATTTCCCGTTACCACACAACCCTTGGCACAACATCGCTAGGTCATGTCCACGATGAACCATAAACTTTGATGAGCGTTGTTGTTATGAATTAATCGTGGTCGACCGACAGTGCACCTTCAAAATTGTTGGGGATATCAGAGCCATACAAACTCAGAGCCCGTCTAGAGAATCAGATAATGCTAAAATTAAACTAGTAGATAGAGATAGATTTAAACAATAGATAAATGCGGATATTACAACTTTTGAAAATCTCAGAACCAATAATGGAGGACTAAAGCCGTCAAACTTTATCAACCAGCTGTTCGGAGCTCCACGGGGATACGAGTCGGCTGGCACCCACTAGGATAGGCTCGATGAGTATCTTAATTTGCAATGTCCTTGCTGCAAATTTGCCTGAGCCTGTCACCGAGTCAGCCAGAGCCACGGTAGTGATGATCATTAATTAACACGACGCAAATGCAAAACATTGGCCTGTATGGGGGTAAAAAGGGTAATTCCATTCCAGTCCTTTCCAATTCTCCAGTACCGAGCACGCAAACAAATTGCAGGTTCCATGTGCATGGAAGAGAAGCGGGTGGGCAATTACCATTTGTCCTTTTGTGTGATCATGTGCTGCTAAGCATGGAGAGTATGTGTTCCATGTTTGATACTCTCTTGACACTGCACAAAATGATTGAACTTCAGTGTGCACATGGCTAGTTGTCAATGCAATTCTAGCCACTAGTTACAAAGTATGCAGTGATGAAGGAATTGGAGTGAGAAGTGACTGAAACCTGTACATAATGTCTCCACTCGGTGTGGACTTCCTATGTATCCAATCTGGGACCAGATTTTCAAGAAGTTCCATCTGTTCTTCTACCTCTCCTGCAAATAGGAGAAATTACAAATCGAACAATCAAATCATGAAAAACAATTTCCCCATTTCTTTTAAGAGGAAAAAAATGNAACCACTGCCCCGTCTGGTCGTCGCGGGGCCCGAGCCTCCAGACGGTAGACTGGACGCAGGTGCTCGCCGCCGAGTACTGGATGTTTAGGTCGGTGGAGACGCGGATGACGCCCTTCTGGCGGCTGGCCGGGGAGAACGTAGCCGGGAGGCCTCTGGAGACCTCGAGGCGCTCCTGGACCACGTCGAGAGGGCAGGTGCCATTCCGGGGCCGGCCCATGGTGAGGCCACCTCCTCGGCCCCGGATCACAGGGAGGATGTAGTAGTCGGTGCCCGTGAGGAGGCTGTGGCCGTCGAGGTCGAGGACCGGCTTCGGCAGTGGAGATGAAGCCGAAGACGAGGACAGAGGGAAAGAGAGGAGGAGGAAGAGGATGGATGAGAGAGGGACCATTGCTCCGACCTTCATCTTCTCAGCCATGTCAGCTCTGTGCATGAGATGAGAGTAGAGTTGAAATATTTATAGAAGGAAGAAGATGCTTTACTATGCACATGAGTTAATCTGAACTCGTTGGTCTACCGCCGTTCACATTCCGAGAAGAATAGACTCCTTTAAAAAAAATCATGGAGAGATAAGATACTTTGGCTTTGACTTTCTTGCTCCCAGTAGCCCATCCATAAGCAGTCGGGTTCACACCTTTTTTCCATGCTATCCGATACAAGAATTTGAAGTTCCGTGCCAAACTCGAGGGTAGGAACTCCACAGTGGCTGCCGCTACCGAAGCCTACCGATTCGACCACATCCAAGATTGACCCGTTCTCACTGGTAAATCCGGTCCCTGTGCAGCCCTTCTTTGCAAATGCATTTGAAACCGTGGACATCGGTGGTGTTCGTTCAGCTGGTGTAAAATCGGGATCTAACCAGATTGATTCATGATAGCGTTTGATTGTAAGATTTGTCATACTGTGAACCCAATAAAGTCAAACTGCCTTATCCACAGAAGTGTCCGCCACGTTTGCCCATACGGCGCACCTTCCAAAAGACGCGACCAACATTTCCCGGTCAGCAAATTCGCCCCTTAGAGAATAACTGACGTGCAAGATGTCGGTGCCGTGGAGAACCGTCCGCTCTAGACCCCGGACAGGAAGACGAGTCTCTATCACCGTCGCCACACGAATTTGAACATTTCGTGAAAGGCCACTGTGCTCTCCGGTGCAATTTTCCCGCCGGTCATTTGGATCTCGTCGAGAAATCGTGCTAAGGTGCTTCGAACCCAAGCACCAATCTCGAGAAGATCTGACTACTATGTCCTCTAAAAGCTGATGAATCAACTTAGAGCTGCAGCTACAGCCTAAACTGGACCATTTCCCGTGACCACCCGCCCAACCCTTGGCACAACATCGAGAGGTCATGTCCACGATGAACCATATACATTGATGAGCGTCGTTGTTATGAATTAATCATGCTCGACCGACAGTGCACCTTCAAAATTGTTGGGGATATAAGAGCCATACAAACTCAGAGCCCGTTTAGAGAATCAGATAATGCTAATAACGAATTAGTAGATACAGATAGTTAAACAATAGATAAATGAAACAATGTCAGAACCAATAATGGAGGACTAAAGCCGTCAAACTTTATCGGAAGAACTTCAACCAGCTGTCCGGAGCTCCATGGGGATACGAGTCGTCTGGCACCCACTAGGATAGGTTCGATGAGTATCTTAATCCGCAATGTCCTTGCTGCAAATTTGTCTGAGCCTGTCACCGAGTCAGCCAGAGCCACAATAGTGATGATCAGTAACACGACGCAAATGCAAAACATTGGCCTGTATGGGGGTAAAAAGGGTAATTCCATTCCAGTCCTCTCCAATTCTCGAGTACCGAGCATGCAAACAAATTGCAGGTTCCATGTGCATGGAAGGGAAGCGGGTAGGAAATTACCATTTTTCCTTTTGTGTGATCATGTGCTGCTAAGCATGGAGAGTATGTGTTTCGATGTTTGATACTCTCTTGAGACTGCACAAAATGATTGAACTTCAGTGTGCACATGCTAGTTGTCAATGCAATTCTAGCCACTAGTTACAGAGTATGCAGTGATGAAGGAATTGGAGTGAGTGACAGAAACCTGTACATAATAATGTCTCCACTCGGTGTGGACTTCCTATGTATCCAATCTGGGACCAGATTTTCAAGAAGTTCCCCCTGTTCTTCTACCTCTCCTGCAAATAGGAGAAATTACAAATCGAACAATCAAATCATGAAAAAACAATTTCCCCGTTTCTTTTAAGAGGAAAAAAATGGATAATACTCAGACCAAACATACTTCTCTCAGCAATTTCGAAATTATTAATCATAATCTTATGCACGAGCTCCTCTTTTGTGATAGAAGAGCAACCCATGGCCTGGAAAATATCATCTATAACAGCAACAGTTCCAGGCATAGAAGACATCTGCTGGCACATTCCTGAACTCGTTTGACTGAAGCTGTGATCCATGACATTGTTACATCTCTCCTGCACCAATGGAATCAATAAATCAAGGGAATAATTACACGTTTAAACCGAAATATGGTAGCTTTCAATTTGCTTGATAAGAAAAGGATTGTGATTTTGGTGGAATATTAAGAAATGCCACAAGCAGTCAAAGAAAATCTTTCTGCTAAACAGTGGGATGTGCCTAACTTTCATGCATCAAAAACAACATATGCAGCATCTCATGTAACTTCTCGCAATATAAATCATCTTTAGCAGCTCGATATGGCAGTTATATGCTGTTTTTTATCCATCAAAGTCATTTTGGGCAAATGCTATTATCGGAAGGAACTCCATCACTTTTCTTCTTTTCCAATTTCCTGACTTTATAAAGCAATGATGTGGTAAAACAAAGATATTCCCCAGTGGTCAAACCTTCCTTCTCATCGAGAGGGAAAAGTCAAATCAACCAGCTTAATAGACACACCTAAAGCTCATCGTGGCCAAGCCACATATATACATTGCACATGATTCCTTCATTCCTTTGCTGCTGACAAACAAAAGCATCTGACATGACCATTCTTTTGACACATTAAATTGCCAATGCTCTTAATTGGAAATCCAAATACAATCCTATGCCACACTAATTACCATGCTCTTCATTCTGAGTGCATTGTATTTATACCAACACATACATAGTCTCACCAAATCTGCACTTAGAAAATCACCATAAATAGTAACTAATTACAGATCCTCAATCTCGATTCCCTCCCAGAAAAGAAGTGGAAATTGTACACTACTTTATACAGCATGGAAGGAAAGATAGCAAGAAAACACTTAGTTTGAGAACATTATGACTACTAACAATGTCAGTCATTCATCGGAGCAAATGATAGTCAAAATTTACTTACTTCGACGGGTTCGCTTCTTGAACAGGATGTGATAACCACACTCTCTGCACTGTATTACATCTCCAGGCTTCAGAGTGTTCTCCATTCCACAATCTACATATTACAACAGCCGCCTCTTAAAACAGAACATAGACCCAGTAAATCGGAAAAATCAGATGGATATCATCTTTGAGGCCTACACGACACCTGCAATGAACAGCCCCTAGCATGTCTTCTGAGATTCTTGAACTTAATGGCATCTTCTACTAGAAATCCTAGCTATTCTTAGCATGATATTGGGGAATCTCATCGCTACTACACAAACTAGCGTGATATCTATGCTTGCACATTGGTTTATCGGAGGCTAACTACTCGCCAAGAAAGCTTTTCCCTCATTATGGTAAGTTTTAACACACGCCCTATAAATACTGCTTTTACCCCAAAACAAATAAAAGTCCAATATGCAGCAACCACAGATACAAGCAGACACGGCAGCAACACTAACAGACCGTCGTTCAAAGCAAACTGCAGAATCGAGAAATCAGCCAATCCAATCGATGCCCTGAAAGGCCCTCTCCATTTCCTACTTTTTTTCCCCTGGTAGAATCTCCCTGCCTAGAAAACGAAGAAGAAGCGGTGGAGGGAGAAAATTAAACCTCCGCAGATGTAGCTGACGGGATCAGGTTGAGGATCCATGCTCGTCTAGGTTTTTTTCTGAGGAGACAGCTACTGAACCTTCTCCTCTGGGAATTTTCTATTCTAGAAACTTCCGAACCGACAACCTAAGGTTTTTCAAGCGTGAGTGCAGCGCTCTATATCTACATCTTGTACGTATGGAGAAGGATTTTACTATGTACACATTCGCCCTCTACTTTTAACTGTATTACATTTTGAACCCTTATTTTTTACCCCTTTTACAATCAACACCCACCTGTTTCACCCGGGACATTAACGTTCCTCTTGCCCCGACCCGTTTTTACGGTTCACNTCCCTTTTACAATCAACACCCATCTGTTTCACCCGGGATATTAACATTCCTCTTGCCCCGACCCGTTTTTACGGTTCACTAATTTATATTTGAATAATTTTCTATATTATAAGGTAAAATCTTCAAGAACATAAGAAATTTTTATCCATTAATTTGAATAAAAGATCATTTTCAAGTGAAAAGAAATTTATATTAACCGCATCATTCTAATTTCATAGTAGTCATGCGACGAGTACTCCAATAAGGTATAAAGAGGGATGAATCAAGACGAATCGACTGAAATATTTCGACACCTTTTTTTTTAAATAAGATCTTGAATTCGATTCCTATGAATTGAGGGAATGTTTGTTCGAAGGATTTTTCTATATGAATTATCCATTAGAATATGGATATCAAATAATTTGGACTAAATCTTCCAATTGATCAATATGAAACAGAAGTCTTAGATTATCCATCGGATGGAGTAAATTGATGTTATTTCATTCGATAATTTTATTGAGAAAATGCTTCAATGACGTCGCATCAAGCCTTCTCTCACAACTTGTTGATTATTTGTTTTTATGATTACTTATTCTCTTCACCTCAACAGGGCTTCTTGCTTAGGCCTTCTTGAACATGACCACTAAGGGGACATCACTCAGCGCCAGCCTCCTCACGCCGCCGTCGAAATAAACCCCAATGTCCCTACACATGACCTTGCAGCTACTACACACGGTGGGGCAGAAAACCAGCTTGTAGGCGTGGAGGAGCTTCTCAATCTTGAACCAGTTGCTCACCGTCTCCCGCCCGGGGTTCCCCGCCTTCCCTCCCGTGCTCACGAACCACTGCCCCGTCTCGTTGTCACGGGGCCTGAGCCTCCAGACGGTGGACTGGACGCAGATGCTCGCCGCCGAGAACTTGATGTTTAGGTCGGTGGAGACGCGGATGACGCCCTTCTGGCCGCTGGCCGGAGAGAACGTCGCTGGGAGGCCTCTGAGGACATCGAGGGGCTCCTGGACCACGTCGAGGGGGCAGGTGCCATTCCGGGGCCGGCCCATGGTGAGGCCACCTCCTCGGCCCCGGAACACAGGGAGGATGTAGTATTTGGTGCCCGTGAGGAGGCTGTGGCCGTCGAGGTCGATGACCGGATTCGGCAGTGGAGATGAAGCCGAAGACGGGGACGGAGGGAAAGAGAGGAGGAGGAGGAGGAGGAGGATGGATGAGAGAGGGGCCATTGCTCCAACCTTCATCTTCTCAGTTATATCTATTCAGTGCATAAGAGGAGAGTAGAGTTGAAATATTTATAGAAGGAAGAAGATGCTTTCGTAATACTACTATCCACGTAAGTTGGTGAGTTTTTGAGAATGGGATATTGAATTGATCGTGAGGTTATAAAATATTAGATTTATTTTTATTTAAAAATTTAAATTAATGAGTGGTGATATTAAATTTTGTTATAAACTCGCACTTATATATGACAATTTTGTCACGCATAATTAAATACATGTCATCAACAACTGTTTACAAGTTGGTTATTTTTTTTCATCTATCGGATGAATTGGACAATTGGTCACGGACCGAGTAATTTCCTTCCATACTCAAGCTTAATATTAACTTACCAAGAACTGAACTTTTAAACTAAATCAGGTGAGGTGTGAGTCTATTAACTTTAATACGGTATTGAATTCGTTGTGGATCTATAAAAAAATTAGGTCTGTGTACACCTAAAAACCTAACCTAATAAGTAATGTTACTCGATTTTATTATAAACTCATGATTTTATATTTATTTGATCGATATAAAATTATATATTAAAAAACAATAATAATACTTTTGATCTATTAACTAAAATGTTATGTGTTCGATTTTTATTGTATACACTTATATAGTCTAAGGGAAAAAAATCACGAGTTTATGACTCTTCACATTCTAAGAAGAATAGACCAGACCCCTTATCAAGAATCACGAAGAGATAAGATATTTTGAACTAAAGCATCGACGGTCGGGCTCGCACATGTTTTTCATGCTATCTGATGCAAGAAATTAAAGTTCCATGCCTAACTCGAGGGTAGGAGCTCCATCGCAGCCCGCCGCTACCAAAGCCGATCGATTCAAACACGTCCAAGAGTAACCCATTCTCACCGGGATATCCAGTCCCTATGCAACCCTTCTTTGCAAATACATTCGAAATCGTGCACATCGGTGGTGTTCATTCACCTGGTGCAAAATCGGGATCTAAAGCACATGGATTAAGGATAGGGTTTGATTGTAAGATTTGTTATGGTGTGAAGCTAATAAGGTCAAACAGCCCTATCCACAGAAGTGTCCGCCACGTGTCCCCCGTACGAGGTAACTTGCAAAAGACACGACCAACATTTCCCGGTCAGCAAATTCGTCCCTGAGAGAATAATTCACGTGGAAGATATCGGTGCCGTGGAGAACCGTCCTCTCTAGAGCCAGGACAGNGTCGACCGACAGTGCACCTTCAAAATTGTTGGGGATATAAGAGCCATACAAACTCAGAGCCCGTTTAGAGAATCAGATAATGCTAATAACAAATTAGTAGATAGAGATATAGATTTAAACAATAGATAAATGAGACAATGCGGATATTACAACTTTTGGAAATCTCAGAACCAATAATGGAGGACTAAAGCCGTCAAACTCTATCAACCAGCTTTCGGAGCTCCATGGGGATACGAGTCGTCTGGCACCCACTAGGATAGGTTCGATGAGTATCTTAATCCGCAATGTCCTTGCTGCAAATTTGCCCGAGCCTGTCACCGAGTCAGCCAGAGCCATAATAGTGATCAGTAACACGACGCAAATGCAAAACATTGGCCTGTATGGGGGTAAAAAGGGTAATTCCATTCCAGTCCTCTCCAATTCTCGAGTACCGAGCATGCAAAGCTCCATGTGCATGGAAGGGAAGCGGGTAGGAAATTACCATTTTTCCTTTTGTGTGATCATGTGCTGCTAAGCATGGAGAGTATGCATTCGATGTTTGATACTCTCTTGAGACTGCACAAAATGATTGAACTTCAGTGTGCACATGCTAGTTGTCAATGCAATTCTAGCCACTAGTTACAAAGTATGCAGTGATGAAGGAATACGAGTGAGGAGTGACTGAAACCTGTACATAATGTCTCCACCCGGTGTGGACTTCCTACGTATCCAATCTGGGACCAGATTTTCAAGAAGTTCCACCTGTTCTTCTACTTCTCCTGCAAATAGGAGAAATTACAAATCAAACAATCAAATCATGAAAAACAATTTCCCCATTTCTTTTAAGAGGAAAAAAATGCGTAACACTCGGACCAAACATACTCCTCTCAACAATTTCGAAATTATTAATCATAATCTTATGCACGAGCTCCTCTTTTGTGATAGAAGAGCAACCCACGGCCCGGAAAATATCATCTATAACAGCAACAGTTCCAGGCATAGAAGACATCTGCTGGCACATTCTGGAACTGGTTTGACTGACGCTGTGATCCTCCTGCACCAATGGAATCAATAAATCAAGGGAATAATTACATGTTTAAACCGAAATATGGTAGCTTTCAATTTGCTTGGTAAGAAAAGGATTGTGATTTTGGTGGAATATTAAGAAATGCCACAAGCAGTCAAAGAAAATCTTTCTGCTAACAATTGCAGCAGATCAATTTCCTGAACATAGTAATGGAGCACTGCTAACATGTATCAATATCCAGCAAACACAAGCTTAAAATAAAAGTAAAAACTGAGCTTTTGGAAAATTAATAAAAAAACTTTTCAACACAATTACAAAAACCTTCTCTTGTCAAAAAAATAGTGCTGCTTATTGCAGTCAGCTTCTTAATTTCCAGCCATAAAGAAGCAATAATGGAAGATAAAGCCGTTGAGAATTCAGAAATACCTTCTCAGCTACAGTTCTCGAATTAGAGATGTTTGCTCCAGCTACAGGTACCGCAACACAAGTACTGACAAAGGGAACAAGTCCAGAGCTCTTTGAATCACCCGCAACAAAACTTGATGTACTATCATCACCTTCAACAGAGAAATTAAGGGATCTTTTTGTGGGATTCTGGCATGACGTGCACCTTTTGCTATCCATGGATATTTTACAATTATTATCATTAAGGATTAATCTCTTTGGAGTCAGCTGTGCAGGTGTTTCAATGAACAAATTTTCAGCTTTAGATGAAACTTTGACAGCTGGACTTTCACAAGCGATAGAACCAGCAGAAAGTCCGGTGCTGGTTAAATGGCCAAAGTTTGAACTGCTGGCAAATCCAGGAAAACCTTCAGGAGTCACTTCATCTTGTCTGCTATTGATTGTTTGGCCATTGACAGCATCAGATTCCGCACACAGACTATGCATACAATTCACATGCCTGCTTTCAAATACTTCTTCAGACACTGAAGGTAGATGTGGGCTTTGTGATATCAGAGGACTTGTTTTTCCCAAATCAGAAACTAGAACCTTCTCAGAGAAATGCTTTCGGAAGTGCTGTAAGGCACTGGGAACTTCCAATAAGTTTCCTAATTCAGAAGTATGTTGAGGCTGCACAGCAGAACCCCAAGCAGCATCTTCTGAAGTACTACTGGACTGAAAATTTTTATTAAAGAGCTCTGGCAACACAGCCTCTGGAACATCACAAGCCTGGAGGAAAAGCAGACAATATATTTTTCAGTGTATACATCATCTCAACAGCTCACTGTAAAAAATGAGAACATGCATGGGAACTCAAAAGACCACATATTTCTCATCGTGAGAAATCGTTATCCTGCATGGGAAAGTATACTCAAGTTGATATATGTAGGGTAATTTGTTATCATCAGCAACACAAGGTATAAGATAGATATACTCTAGCAGAGTACCTGTGGATGAGCGCTGACAAAATCCTCAAGCCTAGAAGCAAAACGTTCCCTCAAAGCCATGACTCTGGAATGTTCAGGATGCACATCAATTCCATCAAACAGCAAAGTGATTTTCACATCTGGCATCATGCATAGAGTTTCCTTGTCATGTATGAGAATCTTATCTATCAGAATGGCTTCCGGAAGTATATATTTAATCTGTGCAAGGTGCTTGTACTGAAATTTTCTGCAGACGACAAGGAACAGGTCATGAATAATAAACCTAAAAGTACAAGTATTCAAGGTGCAGAGTTCTACGACAACTTGATAAGACAGCCTGCACTTGCAAACTAAAATAACATTCTTGTAGCTAAAATTGCCACATAAGCTGTACAAGCCCTTCATTGTTACATATAGTTTACCTCACAGACACTCATGTTAAAGCTAACTGCCATAGACATAATGTCACCAGATTTCATGTTACATTCAAAGAGCCACCTCCAAGTTCAGAATACTTCAGATAATATCGATTACATGGATAATAGCGATTTTAATGCTCCAAGCAAGAGAACTGTCACTGGACTGCATGTTTGATTATTAAATGCCTAGAAATATTAATTATAGGACCATCGTCGAGAAGTAAATGAAGCAAAACCATCGAAAGAAGATTTCGTTCACCTCTTTGTCAGAATTTCCACTTGAGAGCTGACATTTTGAAATGTCGGCGACTTCTTGCACAAATTCAGCAGCCTCAAGGAGCAAGTCATCTCATCAAAGAACTCCACGATAATCCTATATCTGTTGCAGTGCCAACGAATCAGCAAATCATGCCAACGGCTAGACGACAATTAAACAAGAAAACCGGACACCGACCTCTCCGAGAGGTTGGGCTCAATGAGAATAGGTTCGTTTGTCTTCTGAGGCGTCCGCAAAGTGAGATTCAAGCCTTCCGAGCTCCTCAGGGTTCCGCTGCTCTTCTCGCTTTGCTTCTGATCCATTGCTCAGGAAGACACTCAAGAAAGAAGAACAATCACCCGAAGAGAAAGAATCGGCAGAGGAAGAGAGAAGCAGAAGGATCCAATAGCGAAACCCTAACAAGTTCAGAGAAAGGACACTGAGAACCGAAGTGGAAGACGACCCGCGAGAGAGAGAGGGGAGAGGGAAAGTGGCTCTTTTCAAATGATGTTTAGGATTTGTGAAATCGCGTGGTGGTATAATTACGATATCACCCTCACTGTTACAGTGTTTTTGCTTAGGGCGCTCCGATTTCTGCTTCTTCCAGCTCCAATTTGTGACCGTTATGCAGTGCCTTCCCCTTCCTTGTTGTTGGGAGTGAAAAAAAAAGCATATTAATATTCATTTTGGACAGAGTAATACCGCACTAATCGGAATAATAATAGAATATTAGCAAATTCTAAATGAAGGTTAAAATTTTTAAATAATAGGTAAAAGAGTAATATATTGGACTGATAGTGAAATATGGCAAGTTTGGATAAAGTTATTCTGAAATCGATTATATATCCGGAATTTTTTTGCATTTTAAACATAATTTTACAAATATTAAATTTTTATTGATTACAAAATTTTAAGACTTGAAATTCGTGTTATATCATGTTTAAATGTTAGTATAAAAATATCTTTAATTCCTAACTTACATGCTTAATCAATATGAACTACATGTATCCAAACATATCAATTATACATGTATATAATTAATAAATTTAATATAATAATAATAATTTCATCAAAGTATTTACTATCTATTATAATCATGTTTTTAAAACCGGACCGGGCCGGCCGGTTTGACTGGTTCGACCGGACACCGCCCATTCCCCCGGTCCGGTTTCCCAAATTAATCCAATTGCACTACAAATTAGATAAGCTCCGGTCGAACCGGCCGGTTCCCGGTTGAACCGGTGAACCCAACAAAACCGGTGAGAAAACCAGATGAATTAAAATAAAGTAAAATAAATTAAAACCTTAGCCTTAGGTTTTCGCAGCCTCCTCCCGTCCTCCCTCTTTCAGCAAGTGAAATCTAGGTTTTCAGATCTGAACTCTACAGCAAGTGACAGCAGTAGCAACGGGGGCGAACCTCTCCCTCATGGCGCAGGCAGCAACGACAACACTCTCCTCCACAGCAGGCAGCAATGGCGGACCTCTCCCTCATAGCAAGTAGCAGTGACAGCCCTCTTCTCCATAGCCGGAGGCAACAACGATCCACTCGTTCCTCTACAGCAAGCGTCGACGGCGACAACGATAAGCCTCTCAGCTCCACAACAAGTACAACAACGAGCCTCTCGCCTTTTCCAAAGCAGGTGACAGCAGCAAGTGCTCCAACGAGCCTCACGGCTCCACAACAGGTGGCTGCAATGAGCCTCTCCTCTCCTCTCCTCCACAGCAGGCGACAGCAGCAAGCAGCAACAACGAGTTGTAGCCATGGACCTTCTCGTCCAGGCGGTGGCAGCAACAGCAGCGCCAGCAGCAGCAAGCTAGCAACAGTAGTGGTGCTCCCAGTGTTAAGGTATTTTTTTTTTAATTTGGTTGATTTGCTAATGTTTGATTAAATAAGAGGATAGTAAGATGTATATCATTTTGTTGTAAATTATGGTATTATATATAGTATTATGTCTTTTTATTATTAATATTATTTATTAAAAGTGCGGTTCAACCCATTGAACCTCCGGTCCGACCCATAGATCCATGAACCCATGTCTTGATCGGTTCCCGGTCCGGTCCGGTTTTAAAAACTATGATTATAATAATGAGATTTTTATAATAAAATATATTTAATTAGATATAATTAATAGTATAATATTGAGTTATATATGTTTAATATGACTAGTACGAACATGTCTAACTCTATATTTTATTAGATTATCATATTATATAAAAAAAGTTATCGGTTCAAAATTTACTCATATATATCACACACACATATATATATGATATCAACTGTTACATATCCAATGTGGGTCACAAAATTTTCTATATTTCACTAGTGTTGACACTTCGCTTGTCGACCCGTCATCACACATACCGTCAAGGTCGTTTGACAACAAAACCGTAAAACAATATAGAGGAACCCTGAATCCTTAGAGGAGAGACACAGAGAGCCAAAAACTCAAAAAAAGTGGAAGTCAAGTTAAAACAAGCAGTCCAATATTAAACATCAAAGTATTTACTATCTATTATAATCATGTNTTTGAGAAAATACACAAAACTAGTAGGAAGTGCAAGTAATGAGAAACTGTGAGATATAAACTCGTGTGATGGCGTGTAAGTATTATATATATATATATGTATATATATTCATAAATCAACGGAAAGCGGTAATCGTGGTATAAAATGAGACAATCAGTTAGTCACCGAAATAAATGGGCCCATTCTTCAAGCCGATAAGCCCACAAAAAACTCGGCATAGCCTCAAAAGGAGCCCATCTACCCATTTTCAGAGGCAAATGGGCCAGAATAGGCCCATAATCACTGGCCCATCTGAAACAAGGCGGAGGAGGAGAAGGAGAGACGAGATGAGACCCGACACCGGCTGCAAAAAACCGATCGATCTTTCATTAAACCGTCCGCCCTTCGCCTCTTGAATTTGATATACACCTCATTTATTTTAAAATAAACAAAAATATAATATAATATGATAGCGCTAGCACATTATGATTAAAATCCCCGATGGACACATTAAATGAACATAATTATGATTTGGCAATTGGAACTGCACGATTGTTTGACCGTCGGCCGGTCTTCGGACGAAGCGCCCGGTTTTGGGCAATGTTGCCACGTGCCAGGTAGACGGCACAGCCTTTTCTGTCAGCCGTTACCGTTGAGCTCTCCGGCCGCCCGCTTTGAAAATGATTCTTGACCTGTTTTCGACGGTGCAATCAGATCGACCGCTCAGATTCAAGTGACGGCATGGAGCCGTCAGCCGTCGGTGCCACGTGTCGCGTGCACGCGGAGGGTTGAGAGGCAGCGGACGGCGGGCCGGCAGGGTCGGCCGACGTCCCTCATGTCCGGTGGTCGTCTTTTTGAATTAGGCACGTTTCTCGCCTCCCCCACCTCATCAGCTCGAATCAAATTGCGACCGTTAACTCCAATGGTAAGCTCGAAGTTGATAAGATTTGATATACTTATATTTCATAAATAGTTTATAAAAATCAACGGCCTTTTTCTAAACAAATATTAATTCATGCACGTGTGTAAAATTGTAAAATATACAGAGAATCTTGAAAATAAATTTTGAAATATGGGTAATTGGAGGTCGGTCCGTGTAATGTGACGGGAGAAACTGAATTGAGTTGCAACGTCTTTGTTCTGATTTCCATCTTTCCGGTAATATCAATATGACTATTATAGTTAATTGAAAACAGTAAATTTTCCTATTTATCCGTTTTCTTTTTATATTTTAAAAGATAAAATAATCCACTTTGGACAAATAAAAAAGTAGTCATATGCAATTTCAATCCTGTTAAGATTTTTGGGTACGTAGGTCAAGATTTTAATAATATTATTATTAGATAATAAATTATAATAAATAATAAATAATTTTATTATCTAATATGATTAAAATTTTATAGCAGAGGACGGATTCGACTCATCGCGCATATATATCCCTCCCGTTTAATTAATTCCACGCGATGGTCTTTCAAAAATTAATAAGCCCACGCGTATAGAGATTTTATTATATAATATATCATAATAAAAAATAAATCACATAGTCATAAGATTAATTTTTTTTTAGAGTAAATGGTCATGATGATTTTGAACTATATTAATTATATTTGACAGATACACCCTTGTAGATTTGATTAAGAATGAGCAAATCTATTATAATACAATAATTTCATGAATTTTTTGGGAAATAAAATATCAATGAATAAAAAGAAAGAAAATAAAACTTACATAATTTATCTGGAGTCCAGCCTCCCACGCATCATGTAGCAGGCACGAGTTCAACGTTGTGTAAGAGGGGACAACTTGGCTCCTTGCCGGTGGATGGTACCTTCAGATGTCGCAGTCCAGTCCTCCATAGGTTGGAGGATTTCGGGGGTGGGTCGATCTCCTCGCGACATTGACGGCTCTATAGATCTTCAAGTCGAGAGGAAATCTACGGTCGTTACCACGCAGGCATTCGATGCCTCGATTTCCATCTCGTGGGTAAAATCCGGAGTCCGCACGATGCACTAAAATATTAAATTAATTGAATTACTTGTACGAACACGTGTTGGATTCGGTTCATCCGTACCGGTCCGGTCATAGCTAGCCAAATTTAGCCATTATGATTTCATTTTCACACATTTGGACTGAGTAAATTTTACGCAGTCTTTTTTTTTCTCATACTTCACTTCGGTTCCTTATGATGTATTAGATTTTTACAAACACGATCGATTGACAATGGTGAAACTTGAATTTCTCACTTTTTTATTTTTTTATTATTATTTGAAAGTGAAATTATATTTCTCAATACTTACCTTCATATAATAACATATTATACTTATGGCGGACTTATGAATACACATTTTGACAAATAATGTTGAGTCTGATAATTTTCTTTATGTAGGTCACATGTGCCAAGAGTACATATGTGTACAGCTTTCATAATGAAATACGATAAATAATAAATTCTTATAATGATCGCATTATATTAAATTTATGTGTTGGAATTTTTTTAAAGTAAATTCATGGCACCCATTAAATTGACATTATAGTGCTGTCTTCCCCGGCAAATATTCGATGCATGGACGGTGCCGGAAAGCAAAACCCCGAAATCCGCAATATTGTACAACAAACAGTGCAATGCTAGACGGGACTGTGTTGAGATTTTTTTTTTTTAAAGAAACCATCGGTATTCGGTTGGATTTTGTCCAACTGACTAATCCGGATCGGTTCATTTAAGGAGTCAAGAGCTCCCCGCTGCAGGTGGAACTCGAACTCGAGTCCTCCTATTGAAATAATGAGTGTCGAACTACTCTGCCACGCCCACTCCCATTGGGACTGTGTTGAGATTACACTAGTGAATGGCTATTTTCCAAATCGAAGTTCAAGGCCCTTAGAGAGTGGTAATAGTCACCAACCTTAGTCCTTCATCGGATTCAGTTACTTTTTCATCATCATCAAGGACTTCGGGCTTCTTGCTCCTATGTGATTTCACCTTGCAATTTAATTATCTCATATCTATAAATTAAATTTATTATGATTAACTTAGGTTTAATTTGAATAAACGGTGACGAGATAAATTTTTTTAATAATAAGTTTTCTTCATTTTTATTTAAATTTAAGATTTTAATTAAAAATATATATATAACTTACTTCCTTTTTTTCTTTTCTTGCCAAATAGATTATGAACCATTTTAGTCAACTCAGTCCTAATCACAAGATTTAGTAAAATGAAAAATATTACGATTCAACTATTGACTAATTCAAAGGAATAATATTATACTTTATACATATATATATATATAAATTATTGATTATGAACCGTTTAATCAAACTAGGAACACATTTGAAGGATGCGAGTGATTAATTTTGAACACCCAGGGGATTGCTCCCGGGGAGGATAGGATGGGATGGAGGGAGACAGACAGGATAGAACATTTAAGGGATCGAGAATCATTAAAATATCATCCCGTGATTAATCAGATATTTTATTAAAAAAATGATAATTTCTCCAACATTGTGAATATTTTATCAAGGACGGCATAAGGATTCCAAGAAAGGCAATAATTAGAATACTGTTTTCAACTATGGGTTCAACATCACGAACCCACCACCCAAAACAAAGAGGAATAGAAAAGAGAATTTTATTATGTACTATTAAAAAAATTAAATAAATTCTAATAAATTTATATTTGAATGAATTTTTTTTTCCATGTATGCATATAAACTAAGGTCTACCTTGCAAAGATGTGCCTCGACCGCATTAATTAGCGGGTAAGGGGGTGGGGGGAGGAAAAGGCCGTAAGTTGCAAGTGACGCAATCACGCAACCAGACGATGCCACTGATCGTTAGGGCGGCGAGCTGGTGGCGGTCGCACCAAAAGACATTTCTGTCAGCTCCTTACCTTTGCGATTCAACCCAACAAAAATCGCTTGCATACTTGAGTTGCTGTTCCTGGTGCCGAAGAGGAAATTATAATTAATTTAATGATTGTTATTTTTCTATGTGTTTATCAAATTTTCAAAAATAAAAATATATTTTTCATCAGATACCTGTTCTTTTCCTCTTAACTTAGTGCTTAAAAAGGAACAATTTTTCGTTGAATTTTCTTGGTCGGGGGCCTACCAAGACGTGGGAGCACCGCCAATTAAGCGCAGCTTCTGTCGGGCAGACGTTCCAGAAAACCAAACCCAAGAAATTAGACTTAGATTTAAATTTTTAAAAAAATCATTCTTTAAATACAACATCCCTACTGTGCATATCTTATACTCTACCTACCTCCAGACTTGAATTGGAACCTTCTCCTGCTCATCCCTCACAGAGGAATGTCTGATTCTGGGAATTGAAATTTTGCCTCGTTTGTATCTCTCCAATTTCTTGCGGCCTTTTCTTGGAGGACTCTGTTGCAGCAGCTCCAGTCTTCCCCTTTTTTCTCTTCCCCCTCAGTTTACTGGAAAACCCTGAAAGCCCAGAATAAAGTCAGCTGCTTTTATTTGCTCTGCCCTTTTCTGAAAAGGTGAAGACTTTCCTGCTTCGATGGTTACCTGTGTATTTACAGCTAAAGGGGTGTTTCATTTGGTTCATTGTTTGTGGAGATGCTTGGATGGCTGAGAAAAATGCTCAAAGATCTTGATGGAAGGGTGAACTTTTCGGGAGCTGATTAGATCCAGTTTCAGATTTTCAAGCTTTTGTGTTCCATTCTCAATTTATTGGCTAAGGGACCAGAAAGAACCGGGGGTTTATTAGCTTTGCCCATTTGAAAGCAAGCTTGCTTACACGAATGGTTATCTATTTCCTTTGAGCTATGACTAGACAGCATTTCACTTCATTGTGTTCGCTCATCATAGAAGTCCATGGATGCTGAGAAAAAGCTAGAAATCTTGACAGGGGGCTGAGTTTTGGAAGTTGAAATGGGAGTCAATTTAGGATTTTCAAGATTCTCGTTTTGTTTCTGCATTTAGACGATGCATCTTTTTTCTCCTAGCTTTGAGGTTTTTCTCCACTTTTGAGCTTGATATTTGATATAGGTGATTTCAATTTGTAACTCTTGCTCATCTGCAGTCACAGGTCTATTGTAATTGCATTTGTTTTTCTGAAATGAGGCTTTAGTTGAGTCGGTTGATCGATAGAAGAAGAGGGTTGTACTTCTATCAAGATTTTGACTTCTGCATCTTAATGTCAAACTTGGATTCTACTGCCTCAGGCACTTAGCATCCTGCTGTTGGACATTTACTGCACAAAATGGCTGTCCTGTCATTTCTCCCTCAAAATTAATCACGTGAAGTTCTCTAGTCGGCGAAGTAAGAATAATCCTCAGACTTAACCAAAATTAATCTACATTCATTAACATCTCTGAACTATCTACATTTGCCACTCTACTGCTTATAACTCACTTGTTCCTAGAATCATTAGATGCTATATCACCTCTTGTTAAAATGAAATAGTTCATGCTTTGCAGATTTTGCTTGCTAGTTCCAATTAATTCGTCTAACCCTTAGGTGAGGCACAAAGGTCAGTGCATCTGCTATTACTTACATTTCATTTTAAAGATGTAATTTAACTCTCAAGAGCCTTTTTTCTTGGTTCAGTTGCTTGTGTAAAATCTTGAAATGCTGTCTTGTCCGCGCATATTTGAATGATTCTTTTACTTTTGGGAAAACTCTTCCAGTTTTCGGGCTTGTTCCATGAGAATGTATTTCAGTTTTCTTTTTCCATTCTTTTGTTGTTTCCAGAGAAAAATTACATGCCTCCATTTTTTTATCCTTTCCTTTTGTTGCTTTTTTTGGCCAAGAGATAGAGCACTGGAAGTTGGGGGGCAGTCTTGTGTTCTATTCACCGTTTCATGTGTTCTCCCTTTACTTAGGATGGTTGCTTTGAATTCGGAGTATGGATTCCCTATACAGACAAATCATGATTCTGACTTTGAATGCTGTTTTTTTTTGTTCTTTTGGAGTGATTTCATGGTTGGTTATGTCAACAGATATAGTAAGTCCCAGGATATGGGATGCCTTGTATCAACACCAAAGGTTCCCAGCGGTAACAGAAGCAGACTTGCAGACATAGGAGATGTCTTTGCATACGTTCCTGGTTGGAGGATTCCTAAACAAGTTGATTTCTCTAATTCTCTGGGCACCAGCTTGCCCACGAAGATAGTTGAGCACCTGTCTGCTCTCAGGACTCGTATAGTTGTAATGGCCAGTCAAGAAGCTCCCATAATCTCAAGAACCCGAAGAAAGAGTGCCACTCAAGATGGTGCATCTTGGCATATGAAAAAGAGAAGTTCTCTTGGTGCATGCGGTCTGTAGAGATTTGACTTACTGATAAAAATTTTGCAGGAGGTTCAACTTTAGCTGATCTTCAGCAGGCTCTTGAAGATTACCTGCCGGTTCTTCTGGGACTGGTGAAAGATGGTACAAAGAATTTCAATTTCCATCTCTGTCATTTGTTACAGATGGATATGTTATCTGAGATTGTTTCTCAAGGTTTTGCACATGTTTAGGAAGCCGGCTGCAGCACAAAGCGCAGTTTGATTGGATTAATCAGGAAGATGAAGCAGAGGTATGTCACTAAACTATCACCTCTTCCTAGAGTTTATTTGCAGCAGAGGATTGTTGTGATAATTTTGAGGATATTATTTTTGCAGGAAACAGCCATGTCAAATGCTTGGTATGAGGTTTTGTCTGTCTTGCATTTGATGGCAATGGTATTATTATCTCAGGCCAATATCATGCTTCTACCAAGAACATCTACCAATAGTTATCCACCAACAGTTTGTGATGGTACATACTCTGACTAATTTAGCCTGTTATTTACTAATCATTAGCAGGTACCTATACATAAAGCTCTGTGAAACTGCTCAAATGGTTAGTCAGAAACATATATTGTTGTGACCTTAAGGTCCAATTTGAATTCATTGAATCGAAAGAATATGGATGTTGTGCTATTTGTTTTATGGTCATAGAGTTTTTCAAGGAGAATTTGCTTGCCATTTTAGCAGGGAATAGTACTTAACTTACTCTTTAAACAAGTATTGTTTCTTATTCTTGGTTATATTTTTACTTTCTCCATTGCGGAAATCTGTTTGCTTGCATGAATACTTTCTGTCTGGTTTAGTGATCCAACTCCAGTAAGCAGCATCTTTCTGTTTCAGAAAATAAGCGGGCGTCAATTGATATTTTTCTAAAGGTAGCTGGCTATCTCGACTTTACAGTTCGACATGTACTTCCACAGTTGTCCGCTGAACTCAGGTTTGCAATCATTTGTAATTTGAAATGCTTGGTTATATTTTATCAATTGTTCTGAGAATGATTACTTTCCATATCCAGGAGACAATTGCCAGTAGATCTTTCGGAAGGAGTCCTTCGAGCACTTTGCTTACAGGCACTGGGGCAGGTGCCGCATACATGTCATTCTTCTGAGTGTCATCATATTCACAGATTATCGCCATTCTTAAAGCAACATATTCAAAGACTATGAAAAAACCTGCAGATGAGCTTTTCAGCCAGTCATATTCCCGTAAACATTGAGGTTTTATTTTTTCAATGTCAAAGTGGCTTCTCTTGAATGCTACTACTGAACATTCTAGGGTAAAAGGAGAGCAAACAAAAAGACACGAATTCAAGATTTACTAGGACTTGGACTGAAAAGAGTAACTTTTCTCAAAACTTAAGGTCATCTTAACTTAGACATGTTTGTTGGAGTGAAATTATCGTAGGATAGATTTTGTCTCCAGGCTCTGAAATGGTTCTGTTTCATGGTGCCCACCTGACCAAATCTATTATATGCCAGCATCGTATTGTATTCTTTCTTGTTATGTATCACCTCATACCTGCATGTTGATGCTTCCTATTGAACAATGTAGGGTGCTGAAATACAACTCGGAATGGCAATTGACAGTAACAAAGCCACTCTAGCAGTGAAGCGGCGGCTTGCATGTGAGATGGTAAAGTACTGGCAGCAGGTAAGATTGATTGACTTACCTGTCATTTACTGGAAGCTTCACTGAAACCAATCTGCACTTCAAGATTTACCGCTTATGATTAACAAAATAAGTATTAAAATACTCTCTTTTAGGCTCAGGATAACCTTACAAACCTTCCGTTAACCAATGGCTGGGGAGAGAAACATCAACTCTTCGTAAAGTGGAAGCATCTTGAAGCAAAGGTACTTTTAATGATTCACCCTTTTCTGCAGGGATCTGTGTTCCTTGGTGCAAGTGATGAACTTTACAGTCTACTTAAATGTCCCTGAAGAACAAAAAACTCATCAAGCTCAGTGGTTTAAGAAGATGCTCCTGTTAGTTTTAAACTAGAAAGTTTGGTATTGGATGAAATTATTTCCCGTATTTGATGGGCATATAGCGAAAAACTTCTGAACAATTTTGCTTTTGTCTGGTAGGCAGCAGCATATTATTACCATGGTTTGATACTCGATGAAGTAAACACAGAGAAGTCTCGTGGAATGGCAGCAGCTGCATTGCAAGCAGCAGATGAGTATCTCAAAGAAAGCAAGAAGGCTGTTGAGGCGTTTCATGCTTGTCCACCTTCTTCAAGGTACTTGAAACCTCAGATTCTCACTTTTGCCTTATAACATGTGTTGATCTCTCAAGTCATTGGATATCTCATTGTCTGTATTAGATAAATAAAGATAAAAGTTCTTTGTCTCTGCTGCAGTAACCCACCTCTTTGGGGGACAATGAAGTACCTTTCAGAGAAAATCCCGAAGGATGCTTCCAGCAAAGTTCAAATAAACCATGACCTCTACTTGTATGATAGGTAAAAAAACCTGAATCTTCTAGACGATATCTGTTTGTCTATGCTGCAGCAATCTTGCTTTTTATTGTTTCAATCACTGTAAGGACATCCATCCGTTCATTTTGCTGATGTTTACTCTTTGGTGGCAGGATTGCCGAGACTGCACCTACTTTGCCCGATTTCTCTCTGGCCCTGAAACCCAATGATTACCAACTTCCTCCTGTGGATGGTTCTTGGAACGAAGATGGAATAAATAGAGAGAACTCATGAAAAGATATCTTTTACATGCTTCTTCCTGGAATACCAACCGCCAGAAGCACCCATAGTTTGCAAAGACACAAAAATTTCTTCTCTGTGACCTGCAGAAAATCTCCTCCCTGCCCCCAGTCTGTGTTTTCTACCTATTTTTCAGAAGTTCATGTAAGATCCACATCGAGTTTGTACAAGTTCATGTTGATGTAATTTACAGCTAGTGCAGAAGAAAAATGCCATCACCATTTTTCCTCCGGAAGATTAGACCCAAGCAATGATGTTATTTATACTCTTACATGGTTATTCAGGGGACATTTGGCAAATATATGCCATGGACTATTCGGTAAAAATATAAGGCTTCCTGTTTGAATTTGGTAACTATAGATGAAATAGTTGAACATCTGGTTGCAATATAATAGTAATCCCATGCGTTTCAAGGTAATTTATTAACCACACACTAAAATTTTAGCACTTGTAGCTTCAGCTTCGAATAAATTTTGCAACTAAGTGCTGCTGCAATCGAAAGGAGCACAGATCTCCATTAACGAACGTGCCTTGTAAGGTATAACTTGGTTCTACTTTTTGGTATTTTTACTTTTGGCTATTAATTCATACGTTCGTAAGTTATTCACAAACAATATGACATGGATTCTTGGGTTTAACAATTTTTAACTTCTGTAGCATCGTCTCTGAAATACTTGATATATGTTTGGGGGATAGGCATTGCACGTCTCCTGAGGTCGGTCGCATGGCCAAGGTTTGGATTTGATCTGGTAGCATGTTTGCTCACTTGAGCATATCGTAAATTCGATAGGGGGCATGATGAGATTTCTTTAATACTACAGGGGCTAGACAGAGGTTAACGTAAAAATAACAAATTGAAAATAGCCCGCTTATACCGACTATTTCTTGCAACTGGGTCCTTCTCGTTCCTCTCTCCATACCGTAGTCCGTCCATCCCTCTCTGCTCCACTTCTCTTGATCCGGAAAACCACAGTTTAGAGTGTCCATCTATGGCGGACGAAGCTGACGCGTACTTAGAGGAAGAGGCCAAGCAGAGATGTCGGCGCGTCATTGACGTCGTAGGGAGGTTGCCTTCATCGATCCCCGATTCTTGCAAGCGCACCCTCCTCAGATTGGCCCGGGCCGAGCTCACCTTCCTGTCTCGCCGACCTTCTTCTGCCTCCGGTGTTCCTCTCAGGTCCGTGACTTTTGTGTCCGGTTAGATTTAATGTGTAGAGTAACAGTAGGGGTTTGCTAAGCGTCATTATTTGCTTCTCTAGAAATATTTGATTGCTTGAAGGCATGCATTTGGCTTATTCTTCTCCTTCTTAAAGCATCAATAGATTTAGAAGGTAAGTTTCAGATGAAACCGCGAAGACCCGGTTGGGAACTTTTACGTCTTAAGCCGCTAATTCACTTGTTAAAAATTCGGCCTTTTTCTGCTACTTGGGTTGCTCTGCAGTGTCAATATTGGGCATTTAGAGGCTGTCCTGCACATCCTCCGACAGCCTTTCATCAATGGCATCTCTCGTGTTTGCAAACCACTTCCTCGAGCCCCTGTGATCAAAGGGGATGAAAAATGCAAATCGGGTTCTATATCTACCCATGTTGATATAGTGTGTAGTGTTAAAGGGCACCCAGTTTGGATCATAGTATCTGATCGGAACCCGAAGTATGTGTCCTGGAAAGAATGCAATAGGATTAAGGGATTGGGACCGAGGGTGGAAAAAGTTTTGGAGGCAGCTCGATCATCAGTTGCATTGAGACCTTCATCAGTCATCCTGTTCTTCTCTAAGGGTGTTGATGGCTGTGTTCTTGAGGAGATCGAACATAAGTTTGGAGCTTCCAAGTTTGAGTTGGAGATTCCTGATTTTGATTTCACAGAGGAGGAGAATGGTGAGTGGATAAACATACTCATGAGGTCATATCATGAATCAGTTGCACTTGAAATAAAAGTTGATCAACTTGAGCGTCCTATTTTAGCTTCAGAATCTGAATTCAGAGGATTGACTTTAAGATCCAAAGCTACAGAAGTTTCAGAAGAGAAATCTAGTTTGGACCCTCACAGGGCCTTCAATGCTGTAATTTCTGGGCTGAAGCCTCCTATTGAAGTAAATGAAATGAGCATTGCAAAGCCTGGTGATTTTCTGGGTGGAGGTGCTCTTATAAATTTTGACACTACTGCTCTGATTGCTCTTGTATCTGAAATTAGCAATGAGGGTGCAGAAACGATTTTGTCAAAGTCGGAACATGATCTGTGGCAGCGGTTTAAAGGCAATGTAGATTTTGTGATCAGACAGGTAACTTTCATAATTTGAGTCTTTTAACATCTATGTATAGCTTACAAATTCTAACTGAATTTCATTTGTGCTCTTTGTATCTAATTAGGCGGAATCTGAGCTTCAGAATCCAATTCATGTTGAGCTGGGCTCTGCAATCTCCATGAAAAGAGGCATAATATGTGAAACTGTTCTTTCAGAGTTCAAAGAGTTAATATCCATGTGCGGGGGGCCCAGAGAAAAGTTGAGAGCCGATCAGTTACTGAAACGCCTCGTGTAAGTTAATCTCCATCTTCTTTCTCTGCTTACCGAACATTTTCCACTGATATTGATATGCCGATCATTTATCACTTAACTGACGGGGTTCATATTTTGAAGCAGTGTCGTCCCAGACCATCCCTCAGTTAGAATGGCAAACATCCCTACCACAAGAAAGCTTGACCATAAGAATAAGATCGTCTTTGGCACAGGCGATTACTGGCAGGCTCCTACATTGACTGCAAATATGGCTTTTGTCAGAGCAGTTTCACAAACTGGGATGTCTCTGCATACAATTAACCACCAGCCTCGAGCTTTAACTGGGGACTGATTCATCTTGTCAGAATTCCAGCTCCTTTTGATCGTGGAAAAGTTGGAAAATTTTCTGCTTTTCTATTTTCTGTTCTTCAAAAATAGGAGGAAAAGGATAGTGGGTTGTAACCTGGATTATTTGTTGAATGATAAGATTGTCCTGTGAATACTAGAAAACGGCATTCTTTTTTACTACATTTGATTTTCAAGGATGAAAATCCTTCCCGGTTTTCCAGATCCAAAAGGAACTGTACAAATGCTATTATGAATTGGTTCCGTAGGTACCTTGTTCCCTAGCCTTTCTCCATACTGGCTGTGGACTTGTAGAGGTGTAGAAGAAATTGAAATAGGTTGCAATAGACTTGGCAAAAAAGGTTCACTATTTCGCCTAACGGGTTTAAAAAAACGGAGCAAAATGTGAAAAAAGAATGAGGTGGAAAAATCGGAGCTTAAAACTGAATTTACAATGACTGGTTTTGGTGCTGATCGAGTTGTTGGTGCTCAAAACTATTGACCACCATGGAGCAATTATCCAGGACCCTCATCTTCCTCAGCTTTCTTATACCCAACCCAATTAGGACCAGATGTATATACTTCCTGTCTGCTGCAGATCCGACATTATCATGCTTCCTGATGCTTAAAGCCATATCGAGCTTTGTTACGTTTATGTGGCTCTAGAACTTTGGAAGTTCGCCATCACAAAGATCAGCACCGTTGAACCATAAGCTGACGAATCTTCCTTTCTCCTGGTGTAGAGGTGAGATGGAGATTGAGCCTCGAGTCAGTTCTTCTCAGGCTATCAACAGAGTACCGTGGAAGCTACGGCTTATAGCTGAGCAACGTCATTCCTGTGGTTACTCCAAGAAGGATCAGTAGAATGACAGCGAGGCCGGTGATGGTCCAAAAGAAGCACTTACTGCAGTAACTTTTTGGTTCAGCAAAGGGTTCTAGGGGTTGGAATTCGAAAGCGGGCAGGAGATAATCAAAGGGACAGCCCGAGGAGGTTGGCCACGGGTTTGATTAGATCCCCTCTCCAAGGCCAATAAAGAGCCAGGACACATGAGAGGGGCTCTTGGGATCCCCTCTGAGAATTTCTATAATGATACTACTTTGGGATTCTCTCTACAAAGTAGAGATTTTTGACCAATTCTTAATACAATTGTCTTTGCTTTTTGACAATCCATATATTTGAACACAAGCATGTACTCTGATGGCTGAGAAAATGCAGAGATTTTGAACATGGGATCAACAATGGTGGACTTAGGTAACAGCAGTAGTTCGGTGGCTAGACCACGAACAAGATCATTTGTGATCTATCTCGAGGACCAGAAGCAATTTCCTCTTTAAGCAATATCTTCAGGCTTAATTTTCAAGTGCTTGCATTAAGATATTGGCCGTCAGCTGGTTTCACTTCTTCACGAGCACATACATCACAACCCGGTGGCTTTGATAGTCTGGGTGGAATTCAACATGAGCCACTCGCCCAATAATGAAATCCTTCATGGCAGCTTCCAAGAAGTATTCAAGGATGGTATCTAAAACAGAAACAAACATTTGACCAATCAGAAGAATGCATGCAGAGAGAGGGAGGGAGGCTGAAGCCTACCATTTCGAAGTTCCCCAGCCAAAATAATCGTTGTTTGGGTTCCACAAAGCTGCATCAGTGTGTCCAACAAATCCACAACTGCTTCCTCATTATAAATAACATCCGATCCCAACACTGAGAGAAGAGGTAA
Source organism: Sonneratia caseolaris (assembly GCA_900006705.1). Classification (NCBI taxonomy): domain Eukaryota; kingdom Viridiplantae; phylum Streptophyta; class Magnoliopsida; order Myrtales; family Lythraceae; genus Sonneratia; species Sonneratia caseolaris. The sequence goes on from CXYZ01007473.1 coordinate 753,249, forward strand.
TTCATCAAGCAAAAAACTATCCCTAATGTTACATCCTCAATTTTAAGAACTTAAAACAAGCATATGAGAATATAAATAAGTCATTTCCATCTAGTTAAGCAAAATATCAACCTTAGAATCACAAAAATGCAAGGAAACTGAAGAGAATTATCAATACCATAGTCAGGAAGAGGTCCAATCAACTCCATATCAGGATCATCGCCCCAAGTGAGTTCTCGAACTACTGCAGAACCCCTAATACCATGTCTTATATTGGTCTCAATGTTTTTCTTCAGAAGTCTTATTCTATCACGTAGGTCCGTCAAAATAACATGTGCACCCAAAAGAGCTGCGATGCAGCTGAGAAGCAGAAAATTAAGGCATCCTGAAGTATAATCTCTATCAGCAATCCATAACAAGAAATAATTGAACTCACGAGTGTACTTTTTGCTGATATATTTTTGGCTGAATAACTCATGAGTGTACTATGTACATATTGAACAAGTCCAATTCCTATGATCATGTAAAACCATGTATTTTTAAGAATGCGAGATGCTCCATACCCAACAAGTCCACATCCAGAACCTAGTTCAATAACCTTCTTTCCTTGAAGGGCAAGTTTGCCAGAATCCACGGCATGCTCAAGGAATTTGCCGAGAACAACACCACTGTCCCACATCACTGCCCCAGTCACTCCTGGAGTTCCCTATACCACCGGAATCCAGAGAAATGTCAGAGGCATGCAGCAGAGTATACATCCAAAAGGATGACACGGCCTGCAACATACAGGACAAAATATCTACTGTGTGCGACAGATTTTCGTTAATAAAATATTGCCTATACTGATATAAGAATCATAATTAGGCATGCAACCAAGAGGGAGGGAGGGAGAGAGAGAGAGAGAAACCCCGTTGTTTCTTGACTTTTCAGTAAGCACCATGGAGCAAGATACCCACTTACAGCAGAACCTATGCCCACTTGACAGCACAATCCCTTCCTCCATCACTTGACAGAACTTATAATTGACCCATGTCATCGAATGCTTCTGTTATTTCATTAACTGACAGCACCTACGGGATCCATGACTTACGAAGAAATCCAAGAGCTTCGATCCATCGGCTTCATGTTAAATTCATCCACTAGTTTACGTTAGTATCATCTCATCCGAACAGATCAACTATGCACCAAAAGAATGTAGCTTTGATCAAGCCGCTTCCTTTTTCTTCATAGCATCGGCTATTAATTCACTGAGAACTTATAATCCTCTTATTACGTAATATACACACTTATTTCATGAGTCAAAAGTACTGCAAACTCCTAAGGGTCTCCACAGTTTCGTCTCATCAAACACTTACAATCCCATATTTTGTACCAATTCTTATGAAATAAGACAGCGTACCAGAGAAGAAGGGGACTGGAGGATGGAGAGAGAGTGGCCGCAAGCTTCGAGGGGAAGTGTCAGAGAAGACTGCGACACATAGGCGTTGGGTTTGGAGTGCATCGGCTGCTGTATTCCCCACAGAAGCATCGTCTCCGTCGCCGCCGCCTCCGATTCTTCCTCTTCTCCGCCGCCCAAAAGCCGAACATCCCCGCCGTAGGACCCCAGCTTCGCCATCACCACTCCTTCCTCTGCCGATTCATCTTCCACTGAAGCAGCCATCTCGGCCAATTTCGCCGCCCCGCTCCTCCTATTTGGAGGGGAACTTTGGTTGGGCTGGGGCTATTTTACTTTGTGCCCTTAAATTATTCTTAATGCTGTAACACACCCTAAGGTTTTGATTCTGTTTCAGTTTGCGCCACAACTCTGTCACCCCATATGCTAGATGTTCTGCCAGTTCCATTGTCCCCGTCAGTCAACTGGCATGATTTCTTCAATAGTGAATTTTCGGAAAGTACTCTGACATGATGAAATGCCATATCATTGGATTAAACAAGATTTATCGGATGTCAACATGACAGGTACGAGAAAGAAGCTACTTCTTTGACAATTTCTGCAGATTACTCCATCCCTTGAAGGCTGATCCCTGGTTCCATTTCTCTCAGCAGTTCACTAGGATGAGACCATTTATAAAGGAGCACCCAGCTTCAGTCCTCAGAGATGGACCGATCCCGAAAACCCGGTCAGCTAGCCTTAGTTCGTTCCACTCGTGCAAATTAATTTACGGGATTATTGTTTGCATCCGTCCAGACGAGACGAAGTTCAGAGATTGGCCAGAGAAAATGTCTTACTCTTTTGTGACGGCTGCCACCGAGGTGAAGATCTTTTCGTGTCTCTTCCTCGTCAGGTTATGAAATTCAGAGAGAAATTTCCAGCAAGACAAACCAATCCTTTCGAAACTTCACTACCCACAAAGAACATTGCTATACGACAGCCACATTGCACAGCAAGCCTCTCAATGAAGGGGCAAGAAAATCCTACATAAAAATCGAATTCTGACAGTGATAGATCATTCAGATTTTGCTCAGACGCTTACTCTTGTTCTGGCTAACCACGCCCAATCCTACATGATGGACAAGATCAGTAAGTTCTCGGGCAGTAAATGATCCTGCTTCTGTTATATTATCCAGATACCCTACGAGTCGGGTTCGTAGAAGTCATACTTTTAACAGGAGAATATGAGGTAACTTCTCCCGGTACTAGCCGTACATGGCGGTTAATTGGGGGATAGAAATTGGATGCTGATTCTTTAGCAGCTAAGTTATGGCTTCTGGGCGCCTGCGGAGCTTGTGAGAGCCCTGACTGAGCGGGCATTAGCAACTTGAAAGCTCTGAGCAGCGCCATATTTAGGCTTTGCAGCTCCGACAAGCCCAGTTTGAGTGAATGACGCCCCATTCTCGAACACGTCCCTCACCGAGTAGATGTTCCACGACTTCTCATTGTTCCCCTGCCTCCAAGTCACCTGACCCACCAGCAAATTACATAAGCCATACGGTATTGCTATTGTTGGATGATTTGTATTTTTGAGGCGGAAGTTCGAGATTTACTGTTGTTACCTCCTTGTTTCGGCTAGGGGCGATGAAGAGGTTAGCTTCGCTCTTGATGCTAGGTCCCATGCTTCCCCCGATAGCGTACTGGCTCCACCCATCGTAGAGGTTGTTCGCTACGTGGGCATATCCGTGACGGACCCTGAAAAGATTCCAATAAACTCGTAATCTTGCTCAGGTTTATGGTCGCTAAGAGATTCTAATAAACTCGTAAGTACTTGTGGTGGCTAACCTGGGCATTCGTTGGTTGCAGTTCGGGCCGAAATGGTTGTAGACGACGGTTACCTTCATGTTCCTGTCCTGGAGGTAGCTGTCGTCGTGGCCGAGGAGCATGACCTTGTCCTGGTTCATGAATCTGTTGTTTGATATGGTGATGCCCGTGGAGCCCAGGGTTGCGTCCAGGAGGCCATCCTGGCACTCAGATAGGGTATTGTGGTCGATCCACACCTTTGATGCCGTGATGAGGCGGATGGCGTCCCCGTCAACTGAGCCAAGAGCCACCACCTTCCCTCCTGGGCCCATCACCCGGCTCGCTGGCTGGCCCTTGCAGTGGTGGATACGGAGGCCATGGATGATAACGTCGTGCGCCTTACATGGCCAGCGAAATCAGAATTCATCGAATTTATGCATCACTGTTCTATTGGTTTGAACATCATAGTTCTGAGAGATCTATGAAGGAAAAAACCTGACATCGGATATATTTCGGTTACCTTGAGGACTGTAAGACAAGCACCTCCCGCGACATGAACATTTGCCCCTCTGCCATCGATGGCCGTGAAGTTCCCGATGAGAAGAGGCTTCGCTAGCCTGATGGTCATGTCCTTCTGGAAGGTGATCCAGACCTTCCCTTTGATCATCGTGACCCCATACCTCAGTGTCCCGGGCCTCGGGTTAAGCGGGTCGTCCCTGGGGTCGGTGACGGTGTACGACACGGTCCCCTTCCCGGCGTTGCCGGACATCTTGCCCGAGAACCCAACTGAGCAGGCGGCAAGCTTGTGGCGGTTCCTCCTCCAGTCGGAGCTCGACTTCCAGCACCGGTCGATGACATTGACCTGCGCTACCGCAACGCCGAGCACGAGGGAGAGGGCCGCGAAGGTGGTGAACAAGACGGAGTTTGTGACACGATGAGCCATGATGCCTTCCTTCCTATGAGGGTTGAGGGGAAGGTGGCTAGAGGCTTTATAATTTATGAGCAAGAGGAGATCGAGGGCCTGCAGTAACGCTTGTGAGTGGGGTTCGTTCGGTCGGTTTCTTGCTGCTGTGGCTGTGAAGAGTTAAGGGGAGATTGAACTAATAATCTATTAATGGCAATTAAGTATTTTATAAGTTTATGTTTTTCCAATTTTCCACCCCATCAACCTGATCCTTTTTCGTTCACTTATTTATAAGCCAACACGCTTAGATTTATTTGTTAAGTAATTGAATAACTGATGGTGCATAACTCCTAGGAACATTGATGTAATTTGTCCAAATGCACCATTAATGATATTTATTAGCTACAATTATTGCTAATTTCATTAATTAACCAATTATGAGGATAAAAATGATTAATCAACTATAAAAGAGAAAAAAAATTGATCCATGTCTTGACATGGGTCCACCTCTCTTCAGCGGAAACAAGCCAAATGAAATCTTATATTCAATAATTATATAAAAAATCCTTATATTCGGTAAAAAAAATTATGATCCGGATAAATTGTGTTCTTTAATAGTAAGTTATTTGTATTCGAATATGAATTAATTGAATTTAATAGCATTCTAGGTTGCACATGGCATATAATATATATACATATATATATAACACTTTAAAACCTGGTAGCCAAAACTGGCTTGTTAGAGTGAAAGAAAACCGGCTCCGAGTCGTCCGGTTTTAATTGGTCATAACCTCCTCGTTACACGAATCCAATGTCTTCAAATTGCCTTTAAAACATCCATCACGTGTGTTGTGTCAAAAGTACTTACTAGTTGTACACTTTTGGGATGGATTAGAGTGTATACAATTATTGAATAGCAATTAAACANCGTCCGGTTTTAATTGGTCATAACCTCCTCGTAACACGAATCCAATGTATTCAAATTGCCTTTAAAACATCCATCACGTTTGTTGGGTTAGAAGTACTTACTAGTTGTATGCTCTTTGGGATGGATTTGAGTGTATACAATTATTGAATAGCAATTAAATATATTAAAAAAATTGTACAGAAAAACTCTAATATTCACAAGTCATCAATTGGGCAGAAAGAAGTGAAGACGGAACCATGTCTACGCTTTGCCATAATACAAGTTAACTGTTCCGTTAAATCTCTCGTTACAGTGGGGCTCACCGTTGTCAGGAATCTGACACGTGCATAACTCCGTAAACGTGTCGATCCAAGGCCAAAGCCAACTACTATTGTCCCATTGCATCGGCAACGCTTCCACTTCTCGGCCATGCACGCGAGCTCTCGAACAGATCCTCAAGTAAATCAGGACACGAGAAGACAAAGACGAGTCCCTCTCTGTCTCTCTGTGAAATCGAAGAAGAAATGTCTGTGAATTGAAAGAGTAGAATCGGAAGTTCCATATTCCATAGTATTTGTCGGAGGGAGAGAGGGGCCCGAGGAAGTTGATGACAATACAGTGTACAGCTTGAGGAAGGTTATATACACACAGATCAACAACAGCAATGCCGGTTCCACCTGCTCGTGCTTATGCGCTTGGGAGGGCCGATGAGGCCACCCACCCTGAATCGATCAGGGCAGCATTGGCCGAGTTCATCTCCACCTTCATCTTCGTCTTTGCGGCCGCGGGCTCCGCCTTTGCTCTCAGTAAACAATACTTCTTCATATATGTATAGCCGTACTGACATATGTGACAGGCTCTGTAATTCATGCATCCTCGATGATCTTATCGGAAAAATCGTCTACCCCTCCAATCCCGAGAGTTTCTGGGCAGCGATAAGATTGCTAATGGCTTATTCTCTTTATAACTCATCTGTTTTCATACATGCATGCAACTATCTTCTTTCCTTTGTCCAACAGATAAGATGTATGGCGCTGGCGCGGACAGGCCAGCCTCAGGCCTGGTGCTGGAGGCCCTTGCGAGTGGTCTGGCACTATTCGCCGCCATGGCGGGGAGTATCAACATATCTCGTGCCCATGTCAACCCCGCGGTCACCTTTGGGGCCCTCGTTGGGGGAAGGATCTCTCTGGTCCGGGCCATCTATTACTGGGTGGCTCAGCTCCTGGGAGCTGTCATTGCCACCTTCCTGTTGAAGCTCTTGACCGCTGGCATGGTACTTGGCCCCTGCACATAAAATTTTCTCGATTTTCTGCTCCTTTTCGGGTATCTTTGTAATCTCACAGCTTCGATGTTTTGCAGAGACCGGTTGGACTCTACTTAGCTTCGGGCGAAGGAAAGGGAAACGGGATGCTCCTCGAGCTAGTGATGACATTCGGGCTAGTCTACACGCACTATGCCACCATAAACGACCCGAGGAGAGGCAGCATGTGGATCATGGCCCCGCTGGCAGTCGGGCTGATCCTTGCAGCTAACATATTCGTAGGGGGACCCCTTGATGGGGCAGCCATGAACCCGGCTCGAGCCTTTGGGCCAGCCCTCGTGGGAGGGAGGTGGGCCCACCACTGGATCTACTGGGTAGGTCCGCTCATCGGGGGAACTCTAGCCGCGCTCGTCTATGAGTTCCTCATCATACCAATTGAAGCCCCACGCCCCACACAGCAGCCCCTAGCACCTGAGGATTATTAGTGGAAATATGAAAAATGAAATTTGAGGTTAATAAGGTTTGTTAGATTTCTGTCATGGGTCTCTGTCTAAATTTTGCGATCTGCTGGGGTTTCTCCGTATAAAAGACAACATAGTGTCTGTCCCTCCCAAGTTTGCTTTACCGTACATGGAAGGGAGGGAAATGGTAAATTAAGTATCTCAGCACCATTAATTAACTGCTAACAAACCCTCCAGTTTCAGCTTAAACAGGATTATTGGACAACCAAAAAGGAACGGTCACAACGGGTGACTCGCATGAGTGAATATGAACTCCACCCTTTTGATGATGAATAAAGTTGAATTAATTATAAAAAGAAAATGTTATCGACTTTTCGGTTCCCAAGTCAAGGTTGGCACGAGCCGTCCCTGGTTTCTTGACCCTGCAAAAATATGAAAATGCTTATAAAGTTGCAGCATCTGAGAGTGCCCAAGTTCCAAAATTTCAAGAACTCGGCGAGCCCTGATTGATAAAGTTGAATCCCGTCGAGATTCCAAGATAGAGAACAGGAGCATCATCTAAACAAGGAACTGATCATTGTTTTGCCCTCTGGAACAAAGCATTGGTTTCGGGATGTTCCTAATGTAGGCTCTACCCAACCCGATGATGAGGGATCCCTGTTAGTCCTTCGATGTCTACTGTTCTGGTGCAAAGTTTATATTTCCAAACAGCATGGGGGAGCAAACACCCGCATGAGGACCAAGACGGAAAATGAAGCACAATAGGAAACCGACTCACATATTACTTTGTACATGATCATCTGCACCTCGTCCAAAAGAGAAGAAGAGCCACACACCCTTCCTCTAAAACGTCTGCTAAAAGAACTAGTGCACAGAAAGAAGGCAAAAGGTCATTCCTTCTTTTGGCTAATGAACCACTGCCCTTCACTGTAAGCCCCTCTCAACAAAATATTAGCACAACAGCATAGCCACTGCTCCGGAGGCCCAGAATCAGCCTCTCTCGGTAGTACAGCTCAGGGTCCCGNGCTCCGGAGGCCCAGAATCAGCCTCTCTCGGTGGCACAGGTCAGGGTCCAGTGCTGCTTTCACAAGTGCTCCGATAGTCTGTAGTCTGACAAGGGTTTAAGAGCCTAGCTACCAGTTTTCTACAAGGCCGAGTGGTGAGTGAAGAAGCTAAGGTCGTGGTGGTACACATTCAGCTGCTTCAACCACGAATGCGCTGCGTTCTGAAGCCGCACGAACTTGAGGTATCCAGATGTCATCTCGGGGCTCACCCAAAGATCTCCTTCCATCTTATAAGTGGCCAGGGCAAACGGACTCAGAGAAATCTCGTCACTGGCTTGCCCCTCACAGCATGTATTCTTCAATGGTTCCACTTCGTCGAGCTCCTCCTCCCCATTGTCTGCATAATAACCATAACATTGTACATGAGACGAGGAATTTTCTTCACCAAGAGAAGCAGGTTCAAGCTCAAATTTGATCATGCTCTCGAAGAACAATTCCAATAGTACGACGACATATAAGAGTACAATACCTAGAAAAGATGAAGACAGCGTATGGTATGTGAGGAAGCAAGTTGACAAGTCCTTGTTGCCGATGTTCGGGATGTGGTATATAGGATACCTTATCAGAAAGAAGAAAGCAATACATGAGATTATGTGTCAAGTGCCATTTTGTAAGTTGGGAATGTTAAGGTCTTACCAAGCAACAGCCATCCAACTTGCAGGTGAAACATCCACGCTCCGGAGTGTCATTATTGCAGGGTGTTCCTTTGATAACTCATTGATCTAACCATGGAAATAGCAGAAACCACAATTGTTGTCAGTAAAATACATGATCATCTCATAAAAAAAACGCTGCTAAGTTAATTGGTATAATAAAAGAAGGAAGTGCGGTTCCCGATTATCACCTTGTCCATCATAGGGACCCTCCAGCTAGGAGAACACGACTCAAAGTATTCCAAGTAAATATGACCGAACATGTCTATCATTTGTGATGGCATCCCCTGGTCTAAGACTGAATCCAAGGAAGAGTTATCCCAAATCTTGCTGGACCTCGAGAGCTTATCACTGCAGCCACTATCATCACTCCACGAGTCAATCTCAACCTCCAGCATGCTGCTACTACTAGCCTCGCTCTTAGCCCTGCAAAGGAAACAGACACAACACATTCAGCCAATGCAAAATACCAGATGATCGAACCGAATCGAGGAAAATTTTGAAATAATTACCTTTGCAGTGAGACGGGCTTATTAGTGTAGATTTGAATAGCTGACAAGTAAGGGGTGTAGTACTTCTTGACAGTCTCTCCACCAGGAAATATGACTTTGGTGCACGCACCAAATGCACTCCACTCTCTGTAGCTATCCCACAGATCTTTCAGTTCGAAGAACTCGATCGTATCCTTACCAGCAGGTTGCCAGAGAAGGTTAATATCGTGAAGATGACCCTGCAATAGAGAAACACAAGGGAAGGTCAGACCAGGCATACAAATGCGAGTTACGGAGCAATTTTGCCCTCACATGTACGAGATTTCNACAAAATATTAGCACAACAGCATAGCCACTGCTCCGGAGGCCCAGAATCAGCCTCTCTCGGTGGCACAGGTCAGGGTCCAGTGCTGCTTTCACAAGTGCTCCGATAGTCTGTAGTCTGACAAGGGTTTAAGAGCCTAGCTACCAGTTTTCTACAAGGCCGAGTGGTGAGTGAAGAAGCTAAGGTCGTGGTGGTACACATTCAGCTGCTTCAACCACGAATGCGCTGCGTTCTGAAGCCGCACAAACTTCAGGTATCCAGATGTCATCTCGGGGCTCACCCAAAGATCTCCTTCCATCTTATAAGTGGCCAGGGCAAACGGACTCAGAGAAATCTCGTCACTGGCTTGCCCCTCACAGCATGTATTCTTCAATGGTTCCACTTCGTCGAGCTCCTCCTCCCCATTGTCTGCATAATAACCATAACATTGTACATGAGACGAGGAATTTTCTTCACCAAGAGAAGCAGGTTCAAGCTCAAATTTGATCATGCTCTCGAAGAACAATTCCAATAGTACGACGACATATAAGAGTACAATACCTAGAAAAGATGAAGACAGCGTATGGTATGTGAGGAAGCAAGTTGACAAGTCCTTGTTGCCGATGTTCGGGATGTGGTATATAGGATACCTTATCAGAAAGAAGAAAGCAATACATGAGATTATGTGTCAAGTGCCATTTTGTAAGTTGGGAATGTTAAGGTCTTACCAAGCAACAGCCATCCAACTTGCAGGTGAAACATCCACGCTCCGGAGTGTCATTATTGCAGGGTGTTCCTTTGATAACTCATTGATCTAACCATGGAAATAGCAGAAACCACAATTGTTGTCAGTAAAATACATGATCATCTCATAAAAAAAACGCTGCTAAGTTAATTGGTATAATAAAAGAAGGAAGTGCGGTTCCCGATTATCACCTTGTCCATCATAGGGACCCTCCAGCTAGGAGAACACGACTCAAAGTATTCCAAGTAAATATGACCGAACATGTCTATCATTTGTGATGGCATCCCCTGATCTAAGACTGAATCCAAGGAAGAGTTATCCCAAATCTTGCTGGACCTCGAGAGCTTATCACTGCAGCCACTATCATCACTCCACGAGTCAATCTCAACCTCCAGCATGCTGCTACTACTAGCCTCGCTCTTAGCCCTGCAAAGGAAACAGACACAACACATTCAGCCAATGCAAAATACCAGATGATCGAACCGAATCGAGGAAAATTTTGAAATAATTACCTTTGCAGTGAGACGGGCTTATTAGTGTAGATTTGAATAGCTGACAAGTAAGGGGTGTAGTACTTCTTGACAGTCTCTCCACCAGGAAATATGACTTTGGTGCACGCACCAAATGCACTCCACTCTCTGTAGCTATCCCACAGATCTTTCAATTCGAAGAACTCGATCGTATCCTTACCAGCAGGTTGCCAGAGAAGGTTAATATCGTGAAGATGACCCTGCAATAGAGAAACACAAGGGAAGGTCAGACCAGGCATACAAATGCGAGTTACGGAGCAATTTTGCCCTCACATGTACGAGATTTCCGAGACACTGGGCAATTGTGATCAACAGGATAAGTAAGGCTTCATATTCGTAATCAACGCAACCACACCGAAGCTCTTAGAACCATCCGATGTTCGTCAAAGTCTCATCGCAATCAAAACATTCTACAAATTTAATTGCTGTACATCATGAGATGAAGCATCTTTTCAGCCTATNCAGGATAAGTAAGGCTTCATATTCGTAATCAAAGCAACCAAACTGNAATTGCTGTACATCATGAGATGAAGCATCTTTTCAGCCTATAAATCACAGACTCGTCCCAAGGTGGTCTAATCTTGACATCTCTNTCACAGACTCGTCCCAAGGTGGTCTAATCTTGTGATCTGTAGGGAACTAACCGTTCTAGCTAAACTCTTAACATGTGTTTAGATTCTCTGGCTTATCTTTGCCTCGAATTAAGATGACAATCAAAATCCATATTTCTGGAAGTACATGGAACAGCCTAGGAAAAACTAAACTACACGGGGCAGTCTTGAGATAAGAGGNTGACAATCAAAATCCATATTTCTGGAAGTACACGGAACAGCCTAGGATAACCTAAACGACACGGGGCTGTGTTGAGATAAGATGGTCATATCGAGAGGTTGTCAAAGTGCAAGGGCCAAATCACTGTAGAACCCCTTGTCCTAGTCATGAGACGGGCAGCTCGAGACGGTCCAATCTTGTCGCCTCTTATCACGCCCGTTGATCCGCGCCGGAGCGGGATCCAAGGATCACGCTTCGCTGTGCCCCATCGAGATCAAGTCAAGAGGCAGAAAATCCATCCCCCGTTGTTGTTATCTATTCGTCGTACGCGGCTTAGGAACAAGGAAGACCACTTAGAAGTACGACTGTAATCTGATCGAATTTTATACAACAAACTATGGACTCATGTTGGACGCCCGGGCTAGAATATTCCATGGCTAAAGGAATATTAATTACCGAGGAAAGAGGGGATCCAAAATCAGTGGGCCCACCACGGCCCAACAACGTTGACACAAGTGAGCAACCAAGGCCCACACCTTAATTAGATAGGATCGAAGTCGACACACACTCGACTCCCACCACAGAGTTGTTGGCACCGACGTAATTCCCTTCCCATTACTCCAACATTGGAGAAGATCTATAATTTTAATTTATAATGGATAAAAAAAATTATATCTAAGAGAATAAATAATCCTTAAATAAGGCAAACTGACTGGCAGCGGTTCATTGGATATTTAGAAGGGAGCAGTAGAAACCGGGAAAAATACCATTTTTGCAAGTACTAAATTTCTAGGGGATATTTATTTATTGATTAATCGTGAGACAGTGATGAGTGATGATGGCAATAAATAAATCATAGCTTGCAGCATTTATGATTTACCTTTTATATCTCCTTAATAAATTCATTTGGTTGAAAAACGTGGGCTTAATTATTAATTGATAAGAGGATAAATTAAAGGATAATCATCATCTGAATTTTCTTGCGCCCATCGGAAGATCCAGCTGTAGGGAGACGCAGAGATCATAGAGAGTAGACAAAATGAAATTTTTGAGGAGGTGAGGGAAATCACAATTTCCGGCGCCTAATTTATTGAATTCATCTTAAAGACGGATCATCATCGTCTGGGTCGCATGTTCTTGACCCGACCTCTAATTTACTGGTAAGAAAACTCGGTAAAATCAGGCAGAATAACTCGAGAGAGAAATGGGCCAAGAGAACAGAGCACGGGGCTGGAGAAGGACCCAGAGATCTTAAGGGGGCAGAAATCGGGGAAGGCAAGAAAGGGAAAGACTTACCTGAGGGAGGGTTCTTGAAGGAACAGTGGGGGTGACCGAGTCCAGAAACCGCCGGAGATTGCTAATGCCGGAAGCCATTGATGACGAGCTGTCGAGAATACACAAGAGCAGTGCGATCGAAAAACAGAGACTTCGGATAAGCTAAAACCACGCAGTGGGGACCCCACCTTTTTTTTTTTCCCCCTCGACTTGCCTTCTAAGGGCGCGAGCTTCCTCAGCGAGCAAGGGAAAAGAAGGGAAGAGATAGGCTTTCCATTTACGCAGAATCAGAAGAAATTAAAGGGACAGAAGATTAGGCGGTAGCTTGAAACAGGGAAAGCAGAAACGGCATGGGAACGGAGAGCATATCATTGGGAAGATTAATCGAAGTAAATGAGGGGGCGGGTGACCGAATTAAATTTCGTGGGTCTTTGAGGCTAAAGAGACCGGAAACGAAAACGGGGCCGTCGAAGATTAGCAATTTAGAGAGCAAAAGTCTCCTTCTGAAGGGAGCAGAAATTTTATGCAGTGAACGGAAGAAAGAGCGCAGATAGATATAGAGAGAGAGAGAGAGAGAGAGAGAGGAGAGGGGGCGGTGTCGTAAGCGGAGAATGCTCGCTTCGCCGCGTGGCGAGGAAGGAGCAGTCACACTGTTGTGCAGTGTTTTTGATGTTCTTCAGGATCATTTTTTTTTTTGCCTTTTTTTCCCCTATTGTTTTTCTTTTAATTTCTTTTTTTTTCCCCCTCCCACTCTATCATACGTTTATTCTATTCTATTCTCCGCGTAGAACCTCCATTTTAATATATTGAATAATTTTTTCAATTTAAAAAATGTTTTTCTCGACACACACTCTCTAGCCTCTAGAAATTCAAAGGTAAGAATCTTTGACATGGCAGATAGAGCTCGATTGCATCCAGCAGCCCCCATCGTCAACCTCCCCTCCCTCTTTACCTCTTCCCATCTTCCACTTTTATGTTTTCCTTTTCCTTCTTCGGTTGAATCCCATGGATGTTTGACCCATGAGATTAAGAACCAGCTAACCAATCAGCCCGGAATTCGGGAGCTTCCAATGGGCATTTCACTATGTTATGAAAACTGGTGGTCTAATCCACTGAATTTAGCACCGAATTGGGTATTCTTACTATCAGCCATCCTTTTCCACCAACTGATCCCATCCGAAATTTAGTTTCCATTAAAATCTGAATAGTCTATTTATTATATATATATATATAAGAAAATTAGGAGTATTCGAAGATGTTCTCGTTATTCCCGATGGGACAGCCCCCCCGATAGCTTTTAAATTCCCCGCGGTCGGTAAGTCAAGAGTCACACTCACCGTATCGGATGTCTCTCATCCAACCCAAAAACAATAATGTTAATCTATCTCACCCTGCGTCCCAATTATTCCTCCCGTAAGCTTGAGCTGTTCTGTCTTCTCCTCTCATCTATTACTAATAATTTCAGGATTACCACAACTACCCTAATGACGGTGCTCATTGAGGTTGGGAAATAACGGCACATTGGAAGGGCTTTATCGTCTCTTACAATGGTCAGTTAGTCCACCTCTACCCTAACACGTGGGATTAAAATTTCTTTTGGCGTGACATATCTTACATTTTAAAATTCAACCATCTTAACTAATTTTAAATTGGAAACTGATGAACCCATCCGATCCAAACCATGCCCGTAAATCAGCCCTTGTACATTTTCAATATCCAATCGCGTTTTAATTATAGTTTTAAAAATCGGACAGGCCGGTTGGTTCGATCTAGTTCAACTGAAAATCGACCACTTATTCGGTTCGGTTCCTCTAAAAGATCCAATTGCACATTCAAAGAGGTCAATTGTTATTAAACTAGCTGGTTCTTGGCCCGATGAATGAATTCAATTGAACTAGTGAAAAAATCGGTCGACTTAAAATTAAAAAAATAAAAACCTATTATAAT
>CXYZ01007473.1:768190-787580 GCA_900006705.1 Sonneratia caseolaris
AATAATCAATGAAGTAACTGTAGTTCATGACAGTTGTGCCGACTATGAGAGCCATTAAAATTTATGTACTTGTTTTTGTCTATTATAATTTGATTGGTATTCTTTCATCGTGGAGTTGGACCACCAAAATTTCTCTTTTAAAGAAAAAGGAAAAAGAAAAGAAAAGAAAAGAAAAGAAAATTTTGATCGAAAATGTGAAACACCTGACCAGTGGCAGCTAGTGAAGTCACCCTTGCCCTGGGTACGGTAGAGTGGTTCAACATTTATTATCCCAATGAGAGTACTTGAGTTCGAGTCCTACCTGCGACAGGGAGTTCTTAAATGGGCTGACACGGGTGATTCAGNTAAAGAAAAAGGAAAAAGAAAAGAAAAGAAAATTTTGATCTATATATGAAAATGTGAAACACGTGGCCACTGGCAGCCAGCGAAGTCACCCTTACCCTCCGAAGACAAAGATCTTATCCCAATGCCCTGTGGCTGTGGGCCTCCTACTGTAGGTGTCATTTACCCAGTACTCTTCTTCAAGAATGTGGCCTCATTCTAATCGGCAGCGAGGCCAGTAATATTCCAAATTGCGATTCTGGATTCGATGCGACACGAGTTCGGCTGGCACGACTGTTTGCCCTCCATTTGCAAGCTCATCTCTAGGTCTCACGGATCGATTTACCCAGATACTGAATGCAGTCCTCAACCTGAAACAGTTGGCCGCAGATTGGACGGTCACTCAGACTTATCGTGCATTATTTATTTCTCACTCTCCTTATGGCCCCATCCATAGAATATCAGTTAGATGGGCCTATGAAGCCCATAATACGAGTCATCGGGGGCCCATTGGGCCCATTTTGTCGTCATCCTCTCATTCAACTGGGCCGAAAGTGTCCGCCGGATCCCATTGGGAAGACCAATTAGCGTTCCGTACATTTCATGTGAACCGTAACCGTATGATTGTGGGAGGCGTGTGTCAAATGGAGGCCCAGGGGACTCGTTATACGTACCCGTCCTGGGCACGATCGAGCGTCATTTTCAAGCTTCGAGCTCGGTCTCGGCGCAGCAATGGCAATCAATGCCTACAGTGCGTGATCTCTAGGGTTAAGATCGCATCCAGGCCCTTGAGCTCGAGGTCGACCAGGCTCGAAGTTTACAAGAACTCGAGGTCGGGGTGGTGAGCTTCAGCCTTTCATTTATGAGGTGGGACGAGCACCGCGCCGATGATCTGACAGAGAACGGACCGTGTTCGTCTAGTGGTGACTCGAGTGAGTGAGTATCATTGAGCCGACCCGAGATGAACGAGCCCGGGCCCTTACATCCGTCATTGTTACGGCATAAGAGTTACTTCCGATCACCGGCGGGGGGAAATCTTTACATTGTTCGATTACGGTGATGCCAAATATCGGACAATAGGATTTGTTCGAAATCAAATCTGGCCCGTCTCGTGTCCTACATCCTCCAATCTGTCTTCTCACTTGGTAATTAATGGGCAGGTAGCTGTCCACAGGCTAAAATCGAACGAATGCACCTCATCTAATTCAATCTCAATCTCCCTTCCCCTTAACCAAAAAGCATTCGGTCTATCTTCTTCTTTACGCTGGTTTTGATTAAGATCGAAGTTTAGCACCGATCACTTTTGTACTTGCTCATGAAGAAACCATTCACGCCCCGAAATTTGTGAGCTTGACGGAGGAGCTATCCTGCTCTTCCCTCTGCCACTGCTTGTGTGCTCTGTTCTACCTCGCCTAAAACAGGGCATCAGAAACGCGAGCGGTCCTGCTCCGAGATCACGAGAACTTGTGACCTTTCTCGAATCATAAGCTCTCTTCTCTCAAACTCACAACTTCCTCATTCCTCCCCCTCGAGATCCTGTTAACCTCTCCCTGGAAGTCTCTCTCATTCCATCCCTCTCCTTCTCTGTTGTGGATACTCTTATACGAAAGTATCAAAAGTGGGATGTTCACCATCAACTTTTCTTTTCCAGCACACCGCGCCACCAATCCACACCCCCAACCCACCGCCACTCCCCACCCCCTACAATATACAAAACTGTTTCATTTCACAATTTTCCACAGTCTACACTTCCAATGAATTTTTGCTCATGACACCCTGTAAGTTTCTGGTCATTACGATCAGAGAGTTGTATAGTTAACTCATTTCTTGAGGCCCCCAAAAGGGAAACTCTCTGCACCGAAAGTTCAGTAAGATTTGTTGACATAGTAATGGATCTTCTGTCTCTCTGTGAGCAGCGTCTTTCTTGTTTCATCGCTTGTTTCGCTGGTGGATATAGAACTGGACACTCCCATGGGTGAGAAACTGCAGTGTCTTTTTTTTTTCTTCCCCCAAAAATTGATTTATTTTACATTTTTTATATATTGAATCCTAATCAAAGCCAAGAAAGAGGCAAAAGAGAAAAAATGGACGTCCATTCAAGCGCAGCAGCGAACTCTGGACCCGTGATTGCGGGGCTGAGTCCACTCAGCAGGACGCTGCGGTGTGACATGGCAGCTGACGTGGACCTCGGGGGGGGGGGGTCAGCGAGGCTGACGTGGAAGGACCTGACCGTGATGGCGACCCACAGCAACAGTGAGACCCAGAAGGTCCTCCAGGACCTGACCGGTTTCGCCGAACCGGGCACCCCGACCGCCCTCATGGGCCCATCCGGTTCGGGCAAGTCTACCCTGCCGGATGCCCTCTCGAGCTGGCCTTCCTCCAATGCCTTCCTCGGGTTCGATCCTGTTCAATGGCCGCGAGAGTAAGCTCTCCATCGGGACTGCCGTAAGTTATCCCCTAGCCTTTCACGGTCAATTAGTAACAGTACTCCGTTGTTAATCTACTTTGCAACTCATCACAATCAACACTGGTGATTGGTCCATTCTATAGGCCTGGCCTATGTGACTCAAGATGACAACTTGTTCGGGACTACGACGGTTCGTGAGACAGTCTCGTACTCAGCCCAGCTCCGGCTGCCTGACAAGATGCCGCGGGAGGACAAGCGAGCTCTTGTCGAGAGTACGATTATTGAGATGGGTCTGCAGGACTGCGCTGACATGGTGCTTCATAATGCTGAGCTAGGAAAACCCGAAGAAGTGACGATGTTTTCTCTTTTCAGGGCCAGTACCAGAATGACCTCGAGGGCCTGGAGATCGACAGGCAGATAACTTGGATGAAGATCCCAGGAGAGCACATCCTCGAGAACGTGTTCCAGATCGACTGGGAACTGTCCAAGTGGGTCGACCTGAGTGTGCTCTTCAGCATGATCGTGGTTTACCAGATCATGCTCTTCGCGATGATCAAGATCAACGAGGATGTAACCCCGTGGGTCTGGGGATATACATCGCACGGAGGAGGATACAGCAGAAGGACGGGAGCCTCATCAAGGCTGTCACACCCGATGCCGGTCTGCAGCGATGCCTTTCTCCGAGGGGTTACTCGAACAACCAAACCGAATGGTAGGAAGCACTGCAGATTAGTGGCTAAGTATATAAAGGTGATTAAGAAATCATACATTTAGTCCCAAGACCAAAGTGCTGAAAGTATTGCACCCTGGAGCAGAGCAGAGGATTACCGTATTCGGGTATTCCCGATTTTAATCGATTTTCAGTGCAATAGTTATCGTGATGGGGGCATCTTGTACCGTCAGGTTTCATGTTCTATTATTATTTCTCAATGCCAAAGCGGATTGAATCAGTTTCTGTAACGAGCAGTTACTGACATATTCAAAGTTACGGGATAATCGATGTTTCTCATCATTCCACCTTCCTATGAGAGCGGAATTTCTTACCAAAGGCCGCTCCATTCAACGGTGGGAGATAGATACAGTGGCTTCTGCATGAAATCTTTGACCAGGTGCTCAAAAATCATGTAATGATAAGCGTCCGCAACGCAATAATTCGAGAAGACTCTGAGGCAACTCCAAACCATCGGCATCATGATACTGACTTCTCACCCACTGGGCAGGAACACTTAAGCAGTCGTACGTGCAGATGAGTTCACAGGCAAAGAAAGCCAACTAATGGAGCTCAGTATGGGGAGTCAATTCAAACCGGGTTAGAACCTATTTGCATCTGAATATTCTTAAACGATTGTTTGATCAGTATTTAGGCCTGCGATTTTCGTTTTAAGTAAATCCTTCCTGGCCAGGTCACAAAGATGGTGCTCTACCAGAGTCAAGGATTTGGTGAACTGATTTTCACAGTAAAATGGCTATCCTGTTCTATTTAATGGAGCTTTCAGTAGGTTTAAGCTCAGGAAGCTGCAAGAAACTGATCCAACGAGTTCATTGTTTTTTGGAATCGATGACCCTTCTCCAGTGCATATCTATACCATTAAGGATCAAGAAAGAGTACAGTAGACAGATGAAAACTACATCATCAATCGAATGAAGAGACGCAGTAACAGTTGCATCGATTAGAGATATGAACAGTAGTATTGCAAAAGGGAGGCTCATATTTCACAGGTAAAACAAATTACAGAAACGACAGCAACATCATATGAACACAACACTACTGATGTTAAAGAACAGATATGGGCATTCACTAAGTCGGAAGGAAGATAGAAAAAGGCAAAGGATTAAGATAACCTGGGAACGAGGGTATCCGGGCCATCCGGCTACAAACGTTAATGCAAAAAGGCATCAGAGCTCTGAGAGGATGGCAGGGATGTAATGGGAGAGCTCTGCGGTGAGGGACTGGAACCCATTCATGAGCTGTGTGTGGAATTCTTGGTCTTCCTCCCCAATAAGCCGGAAGTGAACCCTGATCGCCCGCTTGCACACTGCCATGAACTCGAGCAGGGCTGCAATCAGCTGCTGCAGCTCCTGGGAACGCAACCTTGTGGCAGGCTCGCCTGAGAGAAAGGCTGTGCACACGCTGAGCACTCCACTGTTCACCTGCAAATATAGAGTTTTAACTAAAATATTGTTCGTAAACTAGACTGCTATGGAAAAACAGATTCTTAAAATTTCCAGATTAGAACCATTTAACTTCAACCTGAAGCACCTTTTCCTTCTAAAAGTTCAACTCACCTGCACGGCAACACTTCCTTGGAGAATCCTCTGCAGGCTCTGGAGCCTAGGAAGCTGATCACCCTCGGAGCTGCGAGGCTCTTCAAGCTCATTTCTCAGTGCAGCAGTTCGGGTCTCGATCATCCCAATTGCATTCTCCACAGGAGAGAATTCGAGTGACTCTGACTTAATCACTAGGAGCCGGTTAACAAGGGCAGGGAAGGAGCCCTCAGTCTGAAGAACTGTCCGCCTCTTCCACTGGTCCTCGAGCCCCCCCTGGGTCTTACCGTTCTTTGTGAACGGAGTATCAAACAGGAAGCGATCAAAGACCCGGGCCCGTACCCCTCCTGTAGAAAGCGAGAAGATCCTTTCCCTCCTGCTCCCCAAGTCCTCATTCTCCATAACGGGGTCTACGGCAGTTATCTGCAAGTAACAAACCCCAGGCTGCAGCTCCTCTGCTTTAACCTGCCTCGAATCGTGAATTATACGCACTGTCTGATTATTTCCATCTAGCTTAGACTCATAGATATGGCTCAGCTTTTCCATTATATCTCCAAGTCTGACATCCCGTGGCTCCCTGTACACATACTCCTTCCTATTGAGCTTCCCAAACTGCTCCCCATAGAATCCCACCCGATAGTAGGTTGCATCAGTAAAAGGGATTGGGCTGGACTCCTGCTCCAGAATCGACTCATAAATGTTGCTAAGGAGAGTGTGGGATTTTGCCAGCTGTCCATAGACCCGCCTTGACTTGTAGACTGGAATCACGAGCTCCAGGACACTTGCGCAAAAGTGGAAGAGCTCGGCCTGGGAGAAGAGCTTGTTAGCAAGCTGGAGGTACTTCACAGCAGAGTCCACAGTAAGCTTTGAAGCACCATAACCCTCGACCTCAGCAGCTGAGGCCTCACAGGTAATCTCACTGCTGCTCACCATTGGGCAGATCTTCCTTAGAGCGGCCACATGGTCTTTGCTCCATACACCATCATTTCTAGCCACGAGAGCCTAAAAGCGACATAAACAGTTAAAAAAAAAACCAAAACTTGCACAAAATGGAGTGCAGGAAAAATGAGGGCAAAACACAGGTTTTTGAATAGGGATCAGCTGTTAATGAGGCTTCTTATAGACAATATTCTTCAATGATACTGTTTTGAAAGCAGTTGGCTGTCAATGATCCATTATGTAATAGCCATATGAAAACTCAGCACAAATATTTTCTTCTAGCCATCTGAAACAATGATCAAATGGAGTTCTTCATGGTGATCTCGCTTCACAAGTATGTTGCCAAAAAAAATCCTACCCAAAAATATATGAATTCTTGTTCTTAAGAAAGAGAGACTACTCTAGCATATCTCAAAAACAAAAGTATAGCAGTACTATGACACAAGGTGGTTTGCTTTTTAACAACAAAGCTGTTTTTCCAATCTTCATATCAAACGCAACTTTGAAAGTGCTGTGAACATATACCTGCATAACAACACCAGCTACAGCCACAGCACACTGGGCTGCTTCAGCCCAGGATTGCATCTCCTGATGGGCATCACATAAATGCAGTAACCACATGATGTGAAGATCAGGAACAGGGGCAAAGGCCATGGCCAATTTGTAGTAACTTTCAGCAGCTGCATATCTATCCATTGTCATCACAGGTCCCTACATGAAAGAAAACAAACCATGTCAACCAGTAATTGCATGTTCGCAATGTTTTTCTTTCTTTCTAGTTTTGTTATAAAGACAAATATTCAAAATAAATAAAAGGTAGTTTTTCCCCCATAAAACGGTCACACTTTATAATTAACATTACAATCCTAAGTGACCAGAATATCCCTAAAAAATCTTAAGCTTGTGACATGTTGTCAAGTATGGCCTCAAACTCTCTTTTACTGGTTAACATCACTCTGACAAATGCAGGGAGAACCCACCCAAAATGGAGACCAACAGAATAGATAAACAAAAAATGTGGGTAAAGACTGTGAAAACCAGATCCACACTTTAATACCATGTCAAATGAACAATCCTTATTAAGCCCAAACTTGTCCAAGAAAAGGGTTCACCAGCAACATCCCATGCTTCAATAATACAACGCAAGTCCTTCGATTCATAATGGCGTTTTGGATAGGATAATGATCTTTCAGATTACATAAATAACTAATCTCATGTAAAAAGCTTCTCTGGGAGCAACTCGAACTCACCAAGAGCGCATGTTCCAGGCTTGCATCAAGAGCAAGAAGAAGGCTATTTGAGAGATATTTGACCTCCTCCCAGGACCACTTGTTCTCTGACCTCTCTGGGACTGCCACCAGGGCATTCTCTGGAATCTCACATTCTCTAAGCAGCTCCACACTCTTTTCTTCATTGGCCATTTCCTCTAAAGACTTGCGGAGCCGCCGAGCTTCACCACTCTCTTCCAGTGAGCCATCAGACTTCATCTGAGTTACTTGCACTTCAGACATCAATTCAGACAGCGTGATGGTTAGCATGACCCTCAACCTTGCTGTCTGCATTAGATAGTAGAAAGAGCTCTGCAGAAAGAAAGAAAAGGTTAAGTTATACAAAACATAAGGATAAAATCAACTTTGTTGAGTGCCATTAAAGATATTCAGTGAAACTGTATTAGTGATTTTGAAACTGAAACTTTCTTTTAAAAGACTAATCATTTCATAAATAAAATGAAATCATTTTGCTTTTTCATGTGCACGGAATGCATGCTCATTTTCATCATCTGTTCTTGATTCAGTAATTCACCTATGAACTGGCAGTAACTAAGACATTTCTTAGAAATAGAATCAACTGTTAAGGTGAAAAATATATTATTATTTCTCAAACTGTAAATGAAACAATAGCCTACCCTAACAAGTATCTGAATTCCAACAACGGCCCTTTTCCTGATACTGTCATTTCTGAAAACTGCTAGCCGCAATAGGTGGAATGCAGCCTGCTTTAGGAATCGATCATTTTCCCTTGCAATTAAGGTAGTGCCATGAAGATCAAATACGCTGTTGAAGACAGGAAATAGAGCTTTCCAGAACTCCAGAGGTTGATTTCGAGAGAAGAAGCTCATGAAAATGGCTGTTATGCAATCAAGTTTCCCATAATCAGTGGCTATGCTATGGGTTGCTGCCACCATTGAAAATTTTTCAGATATCTCCAGAACCTGAAGGCTCACTGTAGCACTCAAGTTTTCTTCCCACAGCTCCTGTAGTCATTTTTTAGAATAATATATCAGCATTACGAGAAACTACAGAAAAAATTTAGGTGATAGGTATCAAATTGCACTTAGAAAATACATTTTTTTATGACAAAAACATTGATAACTATTTTAAGGTTTAAGAAAACAGAAACTACAGAAATTTTTATGACACAAGACATTAGAAACCTGCAACCATTGTCTAAAAGCAATTAGATCTAACTTGTTCGAAGGTAACAAGGAAAAGATTTTACCAATTTTTGCCTCAATATTGGATGCAAAGACTCTCTGAGTGCTTGAGCTGAAGCTCCTATCCTTGAAGATTGCGCCTGAGCTAGTGCTTCTCTCAATGAATATGGCTGACTAGGTGAGCTCAACTGGGAATTCACTCTCTGCCACAAATAACCATTCTCAGGAGTCCCCTGAGGCTGTGCAAAAATGCACCAAGCCTTGTTAAAGCGATGCATATGATGACATATCAATCAGTAAATACCAAGCAGGAATATAAAAGATGCTTATTCTCCACAGGTGAATATATATATACACACAAGCATTAAATACTTACTCTGACCTCTTGTCTTGATGCTTCTGAAAGATACGTATTTATAGCTGGAGAAAGCCTCTCAGAGTACTTCGGAGATGCAGGCCCATCACCAGCTGGGCTTCGAGAAGTGCTCCCAAGGAGCATGCTATCAGCAGGTTTCCTATGCTGTAGAATATATCAAATCACAAATCATACACTGGAGCAGAAGAAAAATGCCAAAACAAAAGTAGAAGATTGGCTGCTCCAAATCCTAGAGCATATGTATTGCCTGAGAATGAGAAACATTAAGGAATTTACATTGGACATGTCCTTTTTAGCGTGTCAAGTGAAAGAGTTCACATACTATCATTATGGTCTCAGTACATCTTTCACTCTCAGATGCACGTACTTGGTTAACCCTATAACTAAGATATATGATGCCTAAAGCTCGATCTAACATACGATTGTTGTGGTGGAGGAATTATATGAGAAAAATAGGGATTGTAGTTGTAACATCAAAACAACAAACTTCAAGGAAAGAAACATACAGCCAAAGGTAAACATTCTGATAAGATCTAATTGTTAAGAAAGTAAAGATTTGAACAAGAATTGGAACCTCAAACAGTGTGAGGCATTCTTCAATCAGTTTGAAGAACAATCGAGTTCGAGCAATGCTTTGCTGCCAAGCCTTGACAAGAGATGTGTCATCAAGATTACGCACAATTTGGAGAATCACAATTAGAACCTCACGCTTCTCAACAGCACTTAGGTTGTAAAAAACAGGCATTTCATCTAGGATCTGCATGAATCACAATAGATCAATACCAGAGATAACAAAATTGAAATAAATCACTAGTAGACATAATAGATTTATTTTGCAGACAACATTGACAATCATAAACCCAAAAAGAACTCTTTTTGTTTACAATGAAAAGTCAAAATAGAGAAATGTGTGCATTTCTAGAAATATAATTGATCACCAATGTGATCAAATCCATTTTTTGCATTTAAACTGACTGGAAGCAAAGAAATTTGTTATAAAGTATTTATGTTGCTCAAGGACTGGTCATACTGCAAAAAGAATTTCCTGTAGACATTGCAATACATTTTACAGAAATAAAACAGAAAGAAATGGTAAGGCTTCACAGTGAACTTTAACCTGGCCAATGAGTGGAAAATATAGCTGGGCAATGTAAAGTTTATCTTCAGGCTTTTGGTATCGAACATCAAATTCATGCTTGCACATCAGTACAACTAAAATTCGAGCTGCCTGTGGTGATAAAAAAAAAATGTTATTGCATGCAACAACATAAGGTGCATGCATTATCTCCATGATAACATGACAATATTCCATGAAATCTAAGTTTTCAAAACTAAGAAATGCAGTCACTGATGAGAGTACAGAAAATTAATCTTCTCAGGCTAAGACGGTTTTGAAAGAACTTTCATCCAGACCCTCACCTTAGCTCGCTGTGATAAATCATCATGGTCCCAAGTAAGGAAAATCTCCTGTATTAGGACAGAAGAAAGATAGTTCCTGCACCATGGATGGACGCATAAGCTTCTTTTTCTGGTAATTGTATCACTGATATTGATGGCATACAGAATTTACATATAATAAGTTCTTTTTTTGTTCATTTACATATATAGAGGTTTCAATTAGAGCCATTGACCTTCAGGTTGAAGCCTTGTTTAAACTGCTATGCATTACAATGGACAGAATATGAATTCCAATTTACCTGTCTGAAGGGTCCCTCCCTGGCATTTCCACAAAAAGATCATGATCACACAGAATTTGCAAAAATGTGAGCTTGCACTCATGTAGAGCCGATTGACAAACTCCTGAAAACTTGTCCAAGTAAAGAGAAACCTGCACAAATGACAATTTTAAGGTTTTATAATCTTTCAATTTCTTCTTCAAAAGTGAATTCCCATTTTCATAAAACCTGAACGCTGGACGTTCATGATTAATTTGGACCATTACCAGTACATAAATGAATGTGTCCAATGAAAAGTACAGCATACCAATTCAAACACTTGACGAGGTTCAATAATTGACAAAAGATCGTAACAGAAAAAGGCCAAGCTGCTGTTTAATCGCTTTGCTAGGTTGAGTCCCTTCTTGCAGCGTTCATGGACCTCTGTCAAAAGGCAATCATAAAGTTGCAGTATGCATTTAAATACTCCTTCTTTCAAATGCATTGGTGGAATATCTTCTCCTGCAAAACAGAGAAGGGAAAAGAAGTAATCAATCAGATAGTTAAGAAGTATATATACATATATATTTTGAGTATTCAATATAGAAATTTCATTAATCACACATCGAAAGATGTGTAAAAGCACATATAAAGGTGTTTCAAGCTATAAAAAAGCACGGGCCTAATCATAAATCACAATGAGAACCCCCATGCACTTGACTATACCAAAAAACATACGGAACAAACAAGTAAGTATACATGAACCCAGATAGCCAAAAAGCATTTCTGATTAAGGAAAACTTTAGCAGTTAAATAGTAATCAACCAAAAGAATGAGAAAAGTGTAAACAATGGTCCTGCATTTGGTTGAAATCGTAGGAAGCTACATTTCTAAACAAATCAAATATCCTTGGGAGACCAACCTCCATATGTATGGTGTTTACCCTGCTCCAGTTATTATTAAGATCTTGTCTACTTCTACATGCGCTATATCCAAAGCAATAAATTTTTTAAAAAAAATCAGATAATGAAACTCCAATTTAAAAAGATTCTTGGGGAAGATATAATTGGTCATACTGTGGAGATGGCTAATTTCAACCTCAGGTTTCAATGGGGCATGAAACTTCTTTTGTACACTGGAATGTAGCATCATAACCACTCGGCACTCAAAATTACCTAATGAGAGAACATGGTAGAAGAGGCGTGTCTGCTCCAATGCCATTGACTTAACAATTAGCTCAAGGAAGAACCAAGCCATTGCTAGAACATCATCATATACTGGCCCTACACGATATCCTTTGGCCTGCATAACAAATCCCAGTTGAATGTAAAACCTTAGTCAACGGATAAACTGCCTTCCAGTGTTTGATCCATGGGAGGTATAGGGAAAGTCCACATCCAAAGATGAGAACTAATGCCAAGAAAGGAAAAAACCATCACACGCCCAGACAGATGTGATTCTGGGTATGTTTACATCTCAAAACAAGGCAAATCTTCCAATTTTCTATTTTTCTCAAATAAGGGACGGAAAAAAGAAAATAAGTGCTGAATTGCTATTTAAAAAATTATTGGATCATAAGACGTTTTCTAGGCCACAAATCAATCAAGTCTTGTCCATTTTCAAAAAGCGATGATGGAGAACTGAAAAACTAGGAACAGTTTTCCAAATCGTATAGAAGCCTTTTACCTTACTACGAGCTAAGCTACCCCAGACAGCAGAGAGACCAGGATAAACCGGTGGTTGGCGACCCCCAAAATCATCAAATGCATAGTCAACATAGTTAACAAGAAAACGGTTTCTTTCATTGTCATCAACTGATTCCTGCTGAGCCCTGCAGTGGAACATTTGCTGGTCAGTGCTTAATAGGGAGAAACAGTCTCCGACTAGCATACATGTTTGGATCAGTTTATCTTCCAAAAAAAAGTGAAAAGAACCATATTGCAAACTAAGGTTCAAACTTTACTCTTCTTAAACAAATCAGTAATGGTATTTCTGAAAACAAGCACACCAGGATATAGATGAAACAATTTACCGGGTTAAAATGTTAACAACCGCTCTGAAAGCTGCAACCTGAAAATGATAAACAAAACAGAGCAAAACGAATAAGCCAGAGGAAAGAAAATATGTGTATATTCAGGAGAAAAATTAATGCGTATAAATTCCCTTTAGTACCTGCAGTGTTTCTCCCCCATTGCCAATGAGATGAAGCAGCATATTCAGGATAGGGTGAAGAAACTGAAGTAAAGCAGTAGAATCTACATTCTTCAAACTGTTAATTGCCTGCAGAAAAAAGGGGGAAATAATTTGGTCAACCATTCTTGCCATCCACCTCAAAAATCAGTACTTAAAAAAACACGTAGTACTCTAGACTTCGGAAAGACATCTATACATTACAAAAAAAAAACTAACACTCTTAATTCATTCTTGCAAATAGCACTAAAAAGGTTCAACAATAAACTCATCCAATGCATTTGCAAAGAAAGAAAGCCGTTACATTGGAATTAAATTGAAAATTTGATAGACAGGAAGATTGACAGCATCAAACATGTGCTAGGGTGATAGTACCTCAAGAAGTTCAGAACCCCAGGGTGGGCTTGTTCGTAGAGTGTGTCTATCATATTCAAGAAAGAAATCTCTAACACGCTCATTAGTGGGGTACAAAGACGAGCACAATCTCAAACGCAACCTAAAGACATTCTTTCCATCTTCCAAATAATCCAATCTCTCCTGCAGACAGGAAAACCTTAGCCATCAGTTACAAACTGAAAGTGCCTCTAGAAATTTCAGGAATTTTGTCCAAATCCCTTCATGCATAATGATATAAAATTCTACACAAATATCAAATAATTCCTACCACTTGTTCTTTTAAGACATATGAAGGTAAGTATTAATGTACATATAGTATATGCTTCAAAGATACCTTTCCAGCATCCTGAAGATAATGCGGAACCAGCTCTTTCATAATTGGAAGTGAAATTTCAGTTCGCAACCTGCACAGTCCACATAGATTAATGCTCTACATCAAATAGTGAAATCATCCAAACTGGATTCTGATTCAAAAAATGGGTTTAAAAATCAGATAACTTGATTTTCCTGTTCATAAACTGATCCAAAATCCATCCACGAGCAACTCAAGTTCAATGGGAACTAAGAAGTTCCATTTATTAGATTGAGCAATGACTATAACTCGGGTTGTGCCACCAGATATAAGGTAAAGAAAAAAGATTCATTCATGAGAACGAGGAAGAACTAAAACTAAGTTTTGAAATCATGTACATACTGGGCATGTGTAGATAATGGAAGTGCTGCATATCCAATCACAATCTGCAATTTTTTTTCAAGAAAGAATAAAAATTAGAATACTAAAATATAGAAGAAAATTGAAACAGACTCACTATAATAGCAAAGCACAATAACTTCCAAGAAAGAAACAGGACAAAATGCATTAATGAACTCAAATAAATCCAGGATAACACAGAAATTTTGATCAAAAACATATTATAGAACAACAGCTCACAGGCTTTGGAGCTTCTAATCTTGTCTGAAGATCTATGTGGAAGAAAGTGAACAGCAGGTGATGAAGTGGTGTCCAAATAGTTGGAAGAAGAAGTTTAATTTCATCATGATAGCAAGCAACCCTAGCTCCAACAGCAACTTGAGTGTGGACCCACTTCTGGAGTGATGCACCAGGTTCCCTTGGACACATTGTCTATCACAATTATATGTTCAATTGAGAACCTTTAGTTATATATGAAAATAAAAAGGCAAAAGAAATGAAAAATGGAAAAACTTTACCTCTAAAGGCGGTCTCCGAACATCTGAGTCATCCTTCCTAAGCTCAACCCTCACAAACAAATTTCTCTTCCTACTTAAGCTTACTGTCAAAGGATATACATAAAGACTGTGGAAAAGCTGCAAGAAAGGCTCATTTCTTGTGGTTGTGCGGAAATCAAAAGCTTGGAACTGCAAGTCGATTATTTAAAAAAAAAAAGCACAGGGTTAGGAGGGTTTCTAAGTTCATTTTGTACAAGTCACAAGTTTAAGCATGTTAGATAGGGTGCTTCTCAAATTCATTAACTATAGCTGAACAATAATCAAGAAGTAAAAAGATGATCCAACAACTAACTTAATCATTAATTTTTTGTCTGCATGAATATGAAGAGAAGATTGGAGGGGGACAGTGCAAGAGAGAGGCAAAAAGTAAGAAAGCATGCACTTCCTATAGAGTCTAAGCACCAGTGGGGGCTCTACACTTCTACTACGATGATGTTCCCTTACACTGACAGACATGTCAGACTTACATCATCAGTCGTGAGATGTGAACTTCCTTGGGTGGCAGACCTATTTTCAGCTGAATCCCTCCCATCACAGGAATACCACTTGCTACTGTGAGGACCATCAGAACCATTGCTGGGGCATTTTGAAAAGGACGATTCAGCAATAGTGTCTCCAGGGTCAACTGATTCATTTGTCACACTGCCACTTTCTGACACATTTTCTAAGTCAACAAGGCCTGTCTGATGTTTCTCGATTTCAAGTCTCAGAACACCTCTCACGGGCTTATGCACCTTCCGCTTAGGATCCTATGTTACAAAGAAGCAGAAGTTATAAAACTTTAAAATGTACTATAGTAATTAAATGCTAGGAGAAAACAATAGAAGAATACCATAAATAGATAGACATCAGCTAACTGACAAAGTTATCATGCTCTACCTGAAGTGAGTCCTCAGTATAGCTTTCTTTCACTTTATTTAAGCTTGATATTTCAACCACAACAGAGCTACCACTTGAATATCCTAACTTTCCATGTAAAGTGATTTTTGAAACAGGTTCAAAACCACCATCATGTGAGCTTGACCCAGAAACACTACGGGGAAGAGGGCTACTTGGAGAAGCAGAACCACCGGAAGCTGCACCAATGTTATTATCAAATAATGGAAGGATCGCCCAGGCAAAGGACTCTCTGTGGGGCATTATTCGGGACCACACCTGCAATTTCTGTCTCTCTCTCTCGGTTAGGCATGCCTGTTCAAGAAGAATGTGATCAACATCATACAGGAATACATATGAAAGTAAATTGAAACAAGAGTGTAAGTCAGATCCTCGAAAGCATACTGGTTCTTTCCGAGAATAAACAGAAGAAGTAACTCCACCCTCTTCTGTTGCTGACTTTTCCAGCTGGATTAATAGACAAATTGATGCTGACGGTGCATCTAGAAAGAAGATTCCACGTGGTTCAAAACAAATTTTAGCCTGAAAAAAAGGTAGTCAAATAAGTCATTTGGTTCATATTGAACATTAGACCAATAAGATCTATTCTCAGAAAAATGGAATGACTAACTGATCCTCTTACATCCTGGGACTCAGTTGGTAGAATGCGAAAGTAGAAATCTTCCGACAGTTTCTCTCTCCTCTCCCTATTATACAGGCAAATGGTACCATAAAATGGCTCTAACACAAGAAATAAATCAAAGTCAGAACCGAAGACCAAAGAGCACCAGGATAAGGCTACATATATAATGAGGAAACCAGCAATGACATCTGAGGCATAAACAGCAAGAACAATCACCCACCGAATAGTCCTGCCTGAAATGACAAGGATATAACTTTCACTGATATCTTCAATCCACTGGAACAAAGGGGAAATGATGGTGATATAAATAAGGATTAGAGAGTTAGGGTTCAATTATTCATCAGCACTTGAATTATACGAAGGACACTTGGACTTTGGTGTAAGTTTTTTTCATTTTTGAAAGATAAACATGAATGTTTTGCTTTCAATGATGATGGAGACAAAGCCTTCCTCCATCGTTGGGGGAGGGGAGAGAGAATCGTCCTAAACTTCTTAATGAAGCACTAAGAAATAACTTTGGTACAAGATTTTAAACCTGGCATAATGTGCCACATGAGAATCTGGAACTCGCTGCCCATATATCATTGACCTCTCATTTTGCCAATCAAAGGATGGTTCATAAGCAGGTAATGGAGATGGACCGAAATGCTGCAATTGCAGAAAAAAGATTATGAAATCCTGTTACTAGTTGTGGTGCAATATAATCTTGGCCTATGTTGGTAATAATAAACTAAAAAAGAAACCTTGATCTTTGCTTTGAGATCTATTATGGCCTAAGTGGTTTCATAAGGATACTAAGAGCTCAAATGAGGAGCAAAAGCATACTAACACAGAAAATCAGTAAAACAAGAACCAGAATGGGCACCTTTGTGTCAGATGATGCAACCTCTGTAAACTGTCTTCCTGAAGTACTTGGCATGTCATCATCAGTGGCATCTTCTGCCTTTTCTTGCCTGACACTGGCAAGATGCATTTCTGCAAACCAATACCATAAGAAATAGTATAAATGAGATGATACAGCAGTGACTAATATAGACACTTAGTCTTCAACCAAATGCAAAAATCTTTATCCAAATGTCAGACTTTAGTTTCAACAATCAATAATGCAAGCTGTGATATAGTATCTGTGATAGCATGTTTACTTTTCTTAATTTTCCAGACACAATCTTCTGGTGTCAGCTGTTTTTACTCTTGTTGTACTCAAATGCAGGAAAAAAGTGGCATATGAAAACCAAACCAAGTTAAAAATATTTTTTTTCCGGTTGGTCAGGGGTTAACTCTGCATGTTTTACCTGTCTCAATATCAGTATCTGGCCCTTCAAATATCTGGTTTTGAAATGAAACCTGCCCAATGCTTTCATAGTGGCCATACTTGTTTTCATCCTTAATCCAGTCTGCTCTGTAACATTGCACTAGTTCATTCAAATGCGGCCACTGCTCCAGATTTTCATCAAGCTGAAATCAAAATCTTTCACTAATCAGGGAAGCACTTGACTGGATTATTTTAAAATTTTGCATTTTGGATCATGCCTATCCAGCGAAAATGTTAGGTGAAGTTTCAAACATTTCAAAGGTAATTTTGGAGACCAACGTGTCTTTGACTGCAGAGCAGTAGCCAACATGATATAGGTCCCAACCCGCATGGATAAATAGAGAACAAAGTTTTTTCTCTACTATAAGCACAACAGCATCAGCAGTTGCAGTTGGTAATCTTGAGTCAGTTTTATTTTTTCCATGACAATACAATAGAGAATTTATTTCATGCTCTTGCCATATGATTAACGGAGAAATCCTTAAATGGTTAATCTCACATCATATGGGCCTGGCTCAAGTAAAAGCCTAAAAATCTCCATTCTAAAACAAAAGATGTTCCATTCTCCAATTCAAAAGTCCAATAGATACTCTCCAGTTCATTGTCCGTTTACAAGAATGGACAGAAACACAGAAGTTCACTTTGAAGGAGAACAATGTGCAGCATGAAAGCATAAGCCAACAGCCATTATGAATGTGTTGCATCTTCGAAGCCCAAACTAGAAATACGCATTTCTAGCCAAACTAGAAGGCCTGAAATGAGCTAAAATATTGGCAAATAAAAGCCTCAACTAACTCAACTTTTGCAAAGCAGACATTCGTCAGAGAGATCCACTAATGATTTCAGCCATCAACTACACTCACAGGAATATTCCAAGCTAATCTACACATTGAACTCCCTAATAAGAAATTAACTGCAAAAGACTACTTGGCTACTGTAAGTGCATTAAACTAGTCAGAAGAAAAATCGAATATGCAAATACTGTGCCACTTTGACATGCAGGAAACTTGGTTGGCTGCCTCTTGTTTTCTTCAATCACATTCACATTATGCCTAACAAAACTTAATTCTTTTTTCCTAAAATCACAAGCAGTAGTACCAATCTATGGGAAGGATTTAACAGAAATAAGCAAGAACAGGATCCACATTACATCATTGCACATTGTCTAAGAGGCTAAAATTCCTTGAGACTTTTGTTTTTAAATCTGGTTTCTTAAAACTGCTCCAATTTAAAAGGATAATTAAGGAGCCACGGAGACAAATGCTTCAGATGCCCTAGGAAACTAAAGACTAACCAATGGATCCAGCTTGAGATGAGCAGCAGCCCCACCATTGCCAGAATGGCGCAGAATTCTCCGGAACCGATTCGATGACTGTGAGCCCTCCATTGCCTTATCACCTGCAACAACACGCACAACACCCTCACCAATTAACACAGCCCGCACAAACTGAAGTCCCGGCCCTAAAATCTACTCTTCCTCTCGGACCCACAATGCTGGTAAAATCAAGAACCGCCGGGAGCGCCGCACATTACAGATCTATCTAGAAGCAAGACCCGTGAACGATATGGGGAGAATCACGAGAGAGAAGCAGGAAGGAGAGATCTTGGGGAACACCCTCTACGTTTTTATGCGATTCGACGCGATTTCTGGGGGAGCAGGAATGGCATGAAGACCCTTTTGGGACCAAAACCACCACCACCACTCCACCAACCCTAGGACCAGGCCAAGCACAGTAGAGCTCAGCTGCTGGCCTGCCACATCCAACTCTAGGAGTCAAAATGCAGTCCAAAGTCTACAGGGGCAGAGAGAGAGAGACAGAGAGATGTGCGTCTAATTGTTGGATTTTGGACACACCTAGTGATGGTAAGTTATAGTGACTGTCTTTTTTGGATAACAAATTTGCAACTTTCCAGTTGTTCTTCTCTCACTTCTAAGACAAGAAATTTTCTTTCTTTCTTTCTTTTTTTAATTTTCCATCCTTTTTAATAATTTTATTTATAGTATAGAGTCAATAATTTTGTGGGACAACACAAAAGTTTGAATTTTTTATTTTCCCGGGAACTTCCAGCAGAGTAACGTAAGCATATGAACATGAGGTTTCTCATCTGTTTAAAGATATAAAAAAAGTTCACACCTTTTTTGGCTGTAGGACTGTTATATATATATATATATATATATAGCTGGTACCTCCTCTTCAGAATTGCCCCCCAGAAGGAATAAAATTCGTGTAATGGCAGTGTAACCAACGTCTCACTTATATAAAAAAGGATATTTACAAAATGATTTGATTATTAAAAATTCATTTTTCTTTTTTTAAGGAATGTTTT